>JAFVLL020011858.1:0-5000 GCA_021397915.2 Tor tambroides
TGTTTTGATTTTTTTTTTTTTTTTTTTTTTTACAGTTTCTTATACAGGGAGCTGCTGCTATGTTCAATAAACATTTGATAGCCCACCACACACATACACAAATTATTCACACAGATATGTCCCCTAATCAGAATATAAATATGTCAATGAAAACGATACGTTTTGATATGTCGACGTTTTTTCCTCTTCGCTTAATCTGCGGTCGTACAATTTCGACACGCTCCTCAGTTTCTACTACGATTTCATTTATTCCATATCGACGTCAACTGAGTCTTTGTCGGTGTCCTTGTTGCTTGTCGCTGATTCTGAATTTTGTGGTGGATAGTCAGGTAACGACTGCTCCTTTTTCTCAGACTGTGGAGACTTTGGATCGACGGGGTCTAATTCTATATCTTGTGGGCATCTTTCGTTACAGCTGCCCGCTGAGTGACCATTAATGGTAGTCTGTGGTGAACTGCTCTGTGGTGAACACGTTATGTTGCCTGACTGACTGACCTGGCCTTTGAGTGCTCGCGCGCCGCTGTTGTTTACACTGTTGTTCTCCTTGGCGTTCCTGTGTCCTAGGTTTCCAGCAAAGCTACTGTCAGCAGCTGGCCCTTTCTGGCCATTCTCAGCATCAGGGCCTGGTGCTGTGCTCTTCAAAGCAGTCTGTGGAACAATGAAACCGAGAGGTTGTGTAATAGGGTACAGTAAAAAATGTCCTTTCCCTATCAAAGGCCGTGGAGCCTGTACTGGGAAGTCCATATGCGGCTTGCGCCTCGGCCTGGAGTCCGACAGAAGGCTTTCCACACTGAAGGGATTGAGTTTTTGAAGAGTGGAAGACCTACTGTTGGAGCACAGGTTTGACTGCTGACCGCTGTCGGATGAGTCCAGCTCGGATCCGCTCGCGTCTTGGTCTGCGGTTCTTTGGTTCTGGAGTTTCTGTGGTGTTTGGTCACAGCTTGGTTGCGTTTGGTTTCGGCCCATGTCGCAATGGAGGCTTTGTTCATTGTCCGTTACTTGTGACAAGCCACTGTCACTGTCAGATCCTGGCGTGTGAAATAAGTCCCCGGGAAGGAGTTTGTTCTGGGACTTTAAAAGCCGTCTTTCTTGTTTCCTTCTCTTTTTCTCTAGCCTCTCTAGTTCTCTGCGCGCAATTTCCTCAGGGTCCATTGGCTCTCCACTGCAGGTCGTCGGATGGGAGTTGTGTGCAGGTCGCCCCGGCCCCTTCTTCGTGTTTTCCTTTTTTCTCCATTTCGCTCTTCGGTTTTGAAACCATACCTAAACACGAAAAAAAACCCATTAATTTTCATGTCATTTAAAATAATGCCAAGTCTGCAGAAGTATATAGGCTACATATAAAAATATAGGCCTTCTTTTAAACATAATAGGATATGCAAATTATATTTACGTTAGCATATAGCTAGCCTATATATTCACGCAGATACAGATTATAACATACACATACACATTTTATTAGTATATTTATAAAATACAATACAGTATATTATATTTTCTGTATTGTATAATAGAAAATGTATTTTCTTTTTTGTTGTTTTTTGAAACTCTAAAATACAAGCTATTAAAACACATTTTGCTTAATAATGAGTTGTCAGTATTTTATAGAATGTTGTAAATTTACTGAATATGTATTATAAATGTGTTCTTGTTATAATTACAATAAAACGCAAATATCCAGACAACATATTTTAGAATAACGTTATGGTTCAAATAGCTATCATCTTGAATGCTGCTGTAGAAGTAGGCCGCATCCTAAAACACATGAATTACATTACGCCCCATACAATTTAAGGCAGTGAGTTTTGATTTATAGGCCAAATGTTTGATTCTATTTTTTTTTTTTTCAGATTAAAAAAAATAGCATAATAATAATGAACTCACGCCTGACAGACATGCTATTTTGCACACCGAAATGTGCTCTCTGGAACAGAGTAATGCATCGATTAAATGTAATTATTTAATAGGCTATTATTTAATAAGGATCGTGCACAATTATGTAGTCTATATCATGTATATTTTCCCCTCGAGTTCACAAAACATTTAACCCGACTGTAGCCTATTTAAAAGAGAATCAAAAATATATGTAAATATGTCTATTCTATTTAAGCTATTATTTTTTTGTGCAGAGTGATCTCTTAATATATTTTTTTCTGCTAACAGTGGGGCCTACTGCATAGTCTAAAAAATACAGTACAAAACTTCAAAAAAGACTTTCGTGTAAAAACACTTGTCTTTTTTAATAATTTAAATTATAAATAAAGCTTCTTAAACATTAAGATTATTTTAAAAAGATGGCATTTTCAAAATGAGCACATCCCGTGTTTATACAAATAACATTATGAAAAAATAACAGAACAAAGAACAAGGGGGAAAAAAACAATAAGACACGGTTATTCATAAAACCATGTCGTGTTCACACCAAAATAATGTTTGATTCATCTGTTCATAACGTCACACCACAACACGTGAAAAATAAATTTAGTGTATTTACCTGCACTCTCGATTCTATCAAATCCAATCTCAGAGCAAGTGCTTCCCTCATGAACACATCTGGATAGTGACTTTCATTAAAAGCCTTCTCTAATTCTTCCAGCTGCCAGCCAGTGAAATTAGTACGAGTTCGTCTTCTTTTACAACCCGGGCTATCCTTCTCTGGATCCCCCGAATCTATGTGAGAAACAATAAATTAGCATCGCTTGTCACTTGCACAGTTCTGTCCACCAAAACAGTGGGCCCGCTGAATTTCTTCGTAGTGTTTATTTGTCTGCATGAGCGTTTACTGTTAATGACTATGAAAGGATAAAGAGAAAACGAAAGCCATCAGTTTTGTTGTCTTGCTAAAGTAACAAAAACAAGAAAATAATACGAGCAGATGGAAGCAGCTAACGCGCTGTCCATTATTTTGTAGAATATTATCCTCTCTTCCTTATAAAAGTCAGCCTGCTTTAATTCCAGTAAACTAGCTTGAACACATATGAGAGAATCCTTTCTTTTGTTTCCCCGGGCTATTCCTCATAGCTTTATGTAGAAAAAAAAATCTTTGTTTTAGGCTACAACATGACAAAAACATGCTTTTTTCTTCTTCTTCAGTCCAACACCTTTATGCCAGTTTAGGACAAGTGTGTGTGTTTGCTTACCTGTCAGTTTGTACTGTTGGCTATCTCCATTCATACCGCAGCCAGACGACAAGAGAGGGTTAGAATTCACCACGGAAGCCGTGCAGGAGCCGTTAAGTAATCCGTCTATTGAGAAAGGAACCGCGGCCGCAGATTGAAGTTGATGACCGGCTAATTCGTACACATGATGGTGGCTTAGATGGTACGGAAAGCTCACCATCCCACCGAGCGAGCCTCCGAACTGGGCATGAGGTGGATCCAGTATCCTGCTGTCCATCATCTCCCAGGCAGAAGGAAACGACGTCTGGTGGTTGGTGATGTGTATTTAAAAAACATGCAGCGAGAGTGGCCAGCGAGGAGGGGACATGATGTGGAGAGTAGGATGAGCTGTTCTTTATCAACACGAAGCTTCCAATAATTAGCTTAGGCTCTGGGAATTTGAGACCAATGAGAAGCGTTAATCGGCGCTGACGTCAGAGACGTGGTCTGAAAACGCTTTCCATATCGATTGCTAATTAAACCTGACATCCACCTCAATAAACAATATCAGAGCTGTCACAACAAGACAGGAGGGCTTTGATAAGAACTACATCACGACTACACAGGGGGCCTTAGAGGGAGAGCGATCAGATTTGATACCCAGTTAAACGCTAAATAGACACTGAAATCTCACCTCGGACTGCAGCCACACACAGCGGCGGATTCATCACCGTTTGAGACAATGTCCCTCTATTCATCTCAAATCTTTTGCACACACAAACAAACAAACAAACATAAACAAGAAAAGAAAACGGGGGGAAACAAACACACACCCGTACTACCGACACGTCGAGTCGAAATGTTGCCATGTGAACAGGTAAGACTCCTATAGCGCACTGTTGACAAATTGACCAACCCACTATATATAATCTGTTTATTTATGTGGCGATTCTTGGGCAACTTGTCAAAAGTCAAGCCGAAGAGATTCGTCAAAGAGAGCTGTCAAATTTGATTCCAAACTACAACCAAAAGCGTCACGAGTCTAACAATGCTTTAAAAATAAGGAGAGTGAGAATGATGTGAGCCTACTGCTGGAGGAATAAATGAACTTTTAATTACATGAATAGCTAATTAGAAGGCACTCGACATTTAACAGAAAATTAGATATATTTCCCCAGCCATAGCACTCCGGTGTAATTAATGTCATTTAAACAGCTGATGTACAAATTGTGCGCGGTTTATTTGTGGTCGTTGTGTATAATATCATGCTTGCTTTAACTTACAACAGTTGCTACACCTCTGAAACAATATTCTTTAATAATGTAAGCCGCTCTCCCTTGAGTATTAATTAATATTATATATATAGAGAGAGAGAGAGAGAGACACTTTTTTTTTGACAGTGTGTCTTTGTGGAAAACAAAACAAAACAAGAACAGCGAGAAATTAAAATGGTAAATAAGTAATAATTGTTTAGCATTTGATATTATGAATTAAATCTAGTCCAGACCACCTCACTTTAATCTAACATTATCATTTATGCACCTTACATTAATATGTGTTAAATTTAGACAAGTGAACCGTGTTTTTGAATGCAGAATGGTAATCAATCCCTCCGCTTTAAGAGGTCGTCCTGTCTCCCTCTCTCATTACAGAGAATTAATTCGACTTTATTTGGCCAGTGTCTGGAGTTGTCATAATGTTAATCTGAGTTGAAATTTGGCTCCCCGCTCACTCCCTGACCCTTGGCACTCGGATTGGCGTGTTGTAATAACCCGAATCTTTCAACAGAGGCCCTGATAATTGTTACCTTATTAGCATGCAAATTGTTTAATTAATATTATTATGAGGAACTATATAATCCGTTCGTCTCTTGACCTCGAGCCCAAATAGCACCCCACTGCATTT
>JAFVLL020011858.1:7500-19459 GCA_021397915.2 Tor tambroides
CAACAAAAACACCCCCATCATAAGTCCGGCCTGCCCTGATCATACACCTCTCCAATGTGGGCCAGAAATGGTTAAACGTTTCTTTTGTTAAGATTTGGCTGTCCGTTAATCTCCTGCCAGGTCGGTAGCTCACGTTGTAGGGATCTGAGGCACGGAGAGCGTTAACTATTATCCACAGCCTGGCCATCTGCTGCTGTACAAAATTCAAAGCCCAGGAGATCTGCATATATCCACATCGTAAACGAGGAAAGATGTTTTAATTAAGAGAAATCAGGTTAACTTAGCGCTAATTAACAAGCTATCTTCTTAATGAATTGTGTGTGCTGTTCTCTTTCTATGAAGCGAATAGGACATATTTCATTTCCAAAAACCAGTCCCCACTGCACCATCTATGAAAGGTGCATTATGCTCACCCGTTTATTAGGTCTCCTAAATTTTACACTACTAAGTTTAATCAACGTCAGCGACTCGTTCGCATCACTTCGCGAGTCACTTTTTAAGCGTGCGTCGACGTGCTTAATTGATAAAAGTTCTATTGCTCATTAATGAGCTTGTGTCTTTTTAATTACCACTCTTCAAAGCCAATTTAGTAAGAAATCGAATACATGAGCGCCATCACGCGGCGGCCCATTTCCAACGTAGCATTCATACCGCTATATTTTAGACCTCTTGACTAAGCAAAACAACTGTTTTTGCTATATTGAATCTATTTTATTTTTTCTTTAGTTCTAGATACGCTATAGCACCCATATACATTTAAGAAATTACAACTGTATGCCTATTAAATTCAAGTTTAGGCTTATTTCGTTTTGTTCATGCCACGATGACATCCTAAATGGTCCTGACATTGCGTTTCCTCCGTACCTCACCCCATCTGTTCACTTCTGTCGTCTCTTTATTCGAGGTGCATTTTAATTCATTGTCCCTGACACGTTTATTGACGCCTCTTTTACATTCACCCTCCCTCTAACTTTACTCTAGCCCCGAGCCGCCTCCTCTTCTGGTCCATTAACTCACTGAGGAAATCTGCTTAAACAAAAGGCTGAAAGGCGATCCTCGGCGTTAACAAGTCGCGCTGTCACTTTGGTCAAGGCAGCCGACTTGGAGCATGTTTGCATCCTCCCCCTCAGCCATGTAAACATGACAAAATTTAATACAGACTATTTTAAAATCTAAGACCCAGGACAATATTTTTGTATTTAGATATTTGTATGTGTTGGCTACATATGAGTTTATAATAAGAAACATTTTAACTGAACTGAATTTAATTTCTTGTAAATTTATTAATAATAATAATTAAAATTTGTGCATAATAGGCCTACATCAGTATATGATTTTATAAGAATACATAGTATTTTAATGAATTGTAAATATATTATTATTATTACTATTATTGTATTAACTAATTACTATTGTTGTATTAACTACACTAAAACCATGTGGTATATGAGAAAAAAAGGCATTGTTTTCAACATGCCTCATACAAAATTGGCATCTACAGGGCTACAGACAAAAATGTAAAGCTGGGGCTCTGAATAATGTTTCCGATCATACATTCATAATAATGTTTTCAATCTTATAAACATTCTTAAAAATAAAGATTCTATATCAAGGTTCACTAAAAACCTTCTTCTTACCAAGAAATATTTTTGTCTGTTCTTGAGTTGCTTTTGTTTTTTTGGAAAAATATAGATTTGGAAATCTGGAAAAATAAAATCATGAATTCTCTCTTAAAAGTATTAAGTTCTTAAAATAACAAAGAACTAGAGAAGTTTTAAAGAACCCATTCTCTTGTGACATCAGGCTGTAAAACCCTCACATGCGGCCTTTATTTTTTAAGATAATCCAGACCTTTTTTTTTTTTTTTTAAGAAAGTGCTGAAAATTTTTTGTACTTTTTCTGACATTTAGACAAACGGTAATATTTACACATCCAAACCTGCTTTGCAATTCTTAATAAGAATTACTGATATGTCCAATCACAAAAGCTTAACAAGCCTTCAGATGCAATGGTTTATTACGCGCAATTATCATTCAGACAGCCTATCAAAATTCAATCATGCATAAAGGGATTATTAACCAAGAATAATACTATCTCATAATAGAAAATACGTTGGATTGCTTCCCTCCAATTTGTCGTGGCAGTAATTACTATCCAATTTAGAGTCACTGCCTAGCTTATATTTCTGGATGCGCTCAACTGAATGTAAGGACAAAACAAAGAAAGACTTATTTGTTTATAGTTGGACTCAAGGAGTTGGTCATCGCTGGGTCACTGAATGCACTTCAGAGCAAACTAAGTTTAAAAATAAACTTCAGTGGTATCTTTGTATTTCTTTATCCTGAATATTTTAAATCCAAGTCACTTTATCATGGCAGTGTGAATTTATTATAATGTAAGTAGGCGTAAAGAATCAAAAACTTGCAATTGCTTGCTGTCAGTACAACTTTACAGTTAGGATAACAAGGACCACCTATAAGAATTTTCATATATAATGTTTGCATCGTGTCCCTCTGAGTCCCTCTCAATGCTGAGTGCTTAAAAGTGTAGTCACATTTCAGCAGGAAACCCCCGCAGTTTAGGAAGTGTGAATGTGCGTATGAGGCACAGTATGTCAAACACACCTATAAAAAAAGTGAAAAGCTTTGCAAGTACTGGACGCCTGGGAAATTTGTGACACTGCTGACAGGGTGAGTGAGAAATGGTGATGAGCGGCCCCTAAACAAAAGTGTTTATGATGCTATTTGACAGACACTGTCACCGCACAGACAAACGGAGGGTGACCTAGGGAGACATTTTGGCAGAGAGCCATCGCACATTTGTAGGCATAAACGTTTGCTCTCGCAAAGACGGGATAATAAGCGGATATGAAATTATTACAATCATTTTACTATTCAAGCAGACAGAGTTTCGGCAACGTAAAGGAATCCCGATGATGAAGCAGGTGTTCTCTGAGAGGTGCCATCTGGCAGCAAAATTAGCAGCTTATGAGCCAGGTGCTCTTGTACCAGGGAAGAATCTGAGATGAGCTCAAAAGTGATCTTTTACACGGGCCTCCAGGAGCATGACTGAGCACTGTTGCATAATAAGAGGCGACGACTGGTTGGTCTTTGTTTTGAATTATTTAAATGCGTTTGCGCGGATTGTGTAAACCTACTCTGCAAATATAGGAATTTCAGATCTTTAAATTGGATCACTGCTTGAGTGATCAATACACTAATTAACCTGTTAGAGATTATTGAGGGTTTCAGAATCCATGTGTTTTCACAGCCTGAACATTAGCTGTTAATCTTCCTGACTACATTCATTATTCACCTTCATTTTATGTATAGATGCTTTTAAAGGGATAGTTCACCTTAAAGTTCTGTTATTATTTAGTCACTCTCATGTTTTGAAGAATATTGGACCCCACTGACTTTAATGACACGAAAACAAAACAACAGTGAGACATTCTTCAAATTATCCTCTTTCATTTTCAACAGAAGAATTAAGTTCAGATGGGTTTGGATCATGATGTTGAGTAAATGATGAGAGAAATAACATTTTTTGGGTGAACATGGATAAAAATAACATGGCGTGTCACCGTGTACCTCTAGGTTAATGCCTGTCTTCCATATGAGACAACACTTTTGGAAATAAATGTTCCAAAAGAGGATATTTTTCACTGATGCCATAGAACAGAGGTGCCTGAACTTTTTTAATATGAAGGGCCAAAATTCAAACTTGATTGAGGAACATAGGCCAAAAATAAATGTTGCATTAAAACCAACTATATTACTGTATATTAAATGTAAAAATAACAATAATATATATTTTTTTGAATCACACAAATGTACAAAAAAGTAAAAGTAAATAAAGTTTACAGTAATAAAAGTAAATAATAGTTTTTAAATTTAAAATGAGTTTTTAAATCAAATTTACTTATTTTTTCATATCAATACAAGAATAAATCTAAAAAATGTTGAAACAAATTAATATGGCATGTCATTATGAGCCAGCTTTGGCCCTTGGGCCCTGGTTTGGCCATTGAATAACTATTTGTGTTTACCCAAAATTTATTAGTGTTAACGTTTTAATGATCTACACAACATTTTTCCCTAATAAAAAAATATATTTTGTCCATTGGAAAAGTTCCGTGAACGTTAAAGGTTGGAACCATGTCAATAAAGAACTTTATTTTTATACACTCTTAAAAATAAAGGTGCTTCATGATGCCATATAAGAACATTTTTGTCTAAACGGTTCCATAAAGAACCCTGAACATCTGAAGAACCTTTCTGTTTCACAAAAGGTTCTTTGTGGTGAACAAGGTTCTTCAGATTATAAAAGAGTAAGAAAGAGATGGTTGTTTAAAGAACCTTTGACTGAATGGTTCTTTGTGGAACCAAAAATGGTTCTATGGCATTGCTTAAAGAACCTTTTGAAGCACCTTTATTTTTAAGAGTGTAAGGGTAATATTACACTAATTATATTATTATTGATATTACACTAATTATATTGGTGTAATGTAAAAATTATATTATCACTATTAGATTAGAATAATCAATCTATTAGATTAGATTAATTAGGCTATTAGATTTATCACTAAAAGTAAAATCATCTTTTAAATAAAAAAATAATCCTGACTGTATCTAGACTTTCTCAGTTGGTGCTGTTTTGTAACTATAAAGCATTCATGGGATAAGTTATCAAAAGGCATTCAATTTGGTAAAACCTTGTACAGATGCAGACATAGAACAAAAAGCCAAATCTCTGTTCATGGATACAGAGGTAATTAATTTAAAAGAACACAAACTCTAATATTGACAATTTCTATAGCATAAATTGATAGTAACATTGAAACCATATTATGTATATACTGATTGAAAAATATAGGTATTAGAAGAAGTATAACATTTAATTTAGTGAAGCTCACTCAAATAGAAAAAGAACATTACTGCCAACTTGTGGTGAAACTATACAGGCAAAGCGTAATAAATTTCACAGGATATTGTCCTATTCATTAAAGAACTCAGAACTCATTGTTTTCCTCAAGGATCAAAGCTGTTTTCAAGACCAGATACTGTCATAGCTAAAGACTCTTTTACACTTGTCCTTATTGACTTTCCTGATGGTAATTTGCCTGTACCTTCACCTTTGTTACAGGAAGCATTAGAACAAACAGATCAGCATTAGAACAAACAGATCAGCAGCAGTCAGAGTCACTTTTTCTAACACCTCTTCTCCATGCTGACAAAATGCTGACAGGTGATCCCAGTCCTCCTCAGGTGTGATGTATTATCTGGCAAGAGTCAAAAAGAGAAAACACAGCCCTTATTGGTCATATGAGATGACACATGCCACCATGTTCCAGAGTCATTTTCAGCACTGTCATTGTGACATTTACCTTTCCAGCACTGTGGACTGGAGAGGGCAATCTACATTTGCAAGATTAGCACCCGATTGATCATTTAACATTTACTGTAATTACTTCACAACATTTTTGTGAACAAATTAGGATATATATCTGATCCATGCTTTGTTATATCTTGATGTTAACAGTGCATTTATGATTAAAATATATCTGAATGCAATTCTAGGAACAATACATGATCAGTTTGATATTTGTGATATATTTGTAGTTGTACTTACATTTAAACATTATTGTTTGTATATGATCGATTCCTGTTTATTTTTAGTTATAGGCCTACCATTTTATATTAAAATCGAAAACGTTCTCAAGAAAAAAAAAAAAAAAAAACTACAACACACAATATCATGTGTCGCATTAGAACTAATATTTGAGATCTCTATGGTAGCGATTTGTTTTTAAACTGAAAAAAACAAAACAAAAAAACTGATGAATCACGGCCTCTGGTGGTATTTTCTGGAAATCTCCAGCAATAGCGTGATTACGTCAGCCAGAGCGTGACTAGTCAGGGCGTGACAAAGGCTGTCTGAAGCCAGAAACGATAAGGAACTCTTAAACAGCAGAACCGGAAGCACAATTTTGCCAAGATGCTTTTCACTTGTACAAGTCCCTTAAACAGTCAACTTTTCCCTTAGTATAATAACGCAGATTGGTTATTTGTGCCAAAAATGAAACAATCCTTATATATGTATGTGTGTGTGTGTGTGTGTGTGTGTGTGTGTGTGTGTGTGTATAATTCTATTTTTTTCAATTCAAATTGCTTTATTGGCATGACTGTAAATGATACAATATTGCCAAAGCTTAGTATACATACGAAAAAGATAAATAACAACAATAATGATAATAGTAATATAATAACAATAATAATAATTAAATGAACATCGCATTAATAGAATGGGATATTATAACATCTTAGAAGTATTAAACTGTAACAAATTAGAACATGTGAACATTTGACACCACAGTCTTTAACTTACATAGATACATACATACATACTAAGGATCACTGTGGTGGACAGTAGGGTAACACACAGGTCAGGTCAGACACAATACACATTCACCTGCTGTCTCTCAGGCTGTGGCACATCCACACGTATCTCGCAGCAAGTGCTGCTGTCTGTCCCTCTCCTAATAGTATCTTTATTTGTTCTGTTTCACTAATGGCTGTAAAGTTCTTTATTAAGTTGGTGAGTTTGTTGAAGTAGAGGTTTCTTATGGATATGTATTTATGGCAGTGCAGTAGGAAGTGCGCCTCCGTCTCGATCTCTCCTGTCTCACAGTGCGCACACACTCTTTGCTCTCTGGGTAACCAGCTCTTTCTGTGTCTGCCGGTCTCAATGGCTAGACTGTGCTCACTGAGCCTGTACTTGGTCAGGATCCGTCTCTGCTTTGTGTCTCTGACACTCTGGAGATAATCTTCCAATTCATAATTTGATTTTATGGTCCGCAGAAGCTGTAATTTACTTGTACTAGTTTCTGATCCCAATGTTCCTATATGTGTTTTTAGATTGTTTGATAATTTGATTTATTTTGATGTTTAGGTGAGAAGCAGTGCTGGTCTGAGACTGGTTAGTGTTAGTAGAGTTAGTCAAGTTAGTAAGTCTCAGAACCAGCTGACTGAGTGGACTCTTTTCGGGGTTCAGTTCTTGGGTTTGTATTGCTTTAAAATGTAGCGATTCTGTGGGACTTGATTTAAGATGCATCCAGAATTTGAGGGACCTTTTATGCATATTAATAATCAATGGGAATCGGCCTAATTCTGCCCTACATGCATTATTGGGTGTTTTTCTTTGTAGTTTTAGAATCATTTTGCAGAATTCTGTGTGTAGGGCTTCTGTTGGATGTCTGTCCCATCTAGTGTAGCTCTGATCACTGAGTGGACCCCAAACCTCACTTCCATACAGCGCTATGGGCTGAATCACACTATCAAAGATTTTACACCAAATTGGAATTGGTATTTCAATATTTTGGAATTTTTTCTTGATTGCGTATAGAGCTCTTCGAGCTTTATCTTTGAGAGCATTCACTGCCATACTGAAACTCCCCGATGCAGTGATGATCAGACCGAGGTAAGTGTACTGCATCATGTGCTCTAGGGCAGTGCTGCCTAGACTGAACTGGTATCTGTGTTCCTGACATCTGGGCTTTTTCTGAAAGACCATATAATGTTGGTCTTTTTGAGGTTTACTGCCATATATATATATATATATATACACACACACACACACATATATATATATATATATATATATATATATAATGTGTGTGTGTGTGTGTGTATATATGTATATAAAGATAAGAATTGTGTTCCTTTGGTTGGGATCATATGCACACAGAACAGCTATTATGATGGGCATCTGCAGTGAATCCTATACTACTTTCTTTTCAATATACTCTTTACAGAAGGACATTTGGCACATTTCAAATGTTTGGCTGGTTAGCATAGCCATGGTGGTACATGCTTCTGTCAAGTGACATGCACACCGTTTGTAAACATACTTTGTATTCAGAGTACACCACAACTCAATGTAGGTTTAAAGGATTTGCACGTAGTCTGTGATTTACAATATTCGATATTTATCATTGTGGATTATATTATGTCCCTTAGTATTTAAGAGAAATAAATCCCCATCGACGCATTTATTTTCTATTTAAAATCAGGATGGCAAATTACCACGGGTCGCTAATGAAAAACAATGTGGTGAATATAGCCTAACATTGCCAAAATGTAACAACTGCATTGCAGTGATTTTATGAATTCTGATCCATACTTTCTCCCCGAATGGCAACATCAGTAAAGGTCGGCAACTTGTTTGTAATGACATTTTCTTAATTTACGAATGTTTCATTGTTTTGCGTAACGACGTTTTGGGGGGGGGAGTGCAGTAGAAATAAAATGCATAAAACTTACGTGATGATAACGTTTCTCGTTTGCTGCTGTGGGAGCGGGACACCCTCCCATTAACTGCTGAATAAAATTGATAAACCCCGAGTACTTTTATTTTGAAAACACAGTCTGCTGTCGCCAGATTCACACCTCCAGCGATGACATCTCAAAAAACAGCAGACGACTACAAAACCCCAAACACAGCAGCTGTGCTTGTGCGAAGCGTAAAGCGTTAGATATCTATCCGAGGTGGCACCAATATAAGAGGATCTGCGCACAGTTCAGGTAAGACACACAATTACTGTTTTGTCAGTTAAAATACCTCGGTTAAAATAAAACAAACGAGAACCAGTCATTCCTGGTGTCTATATATTTGTGTTTTAAATCGCTCTATTTGGGCTTAATTCATTAACAGGCGTTTTATTTAGCCTCTCCCGGTCGAGTCTTTTATTAAATAATGTTAGCGCATTGTCAAGTTTATTGAATCGCATTTTAATGACAACCTAGAGATCGTTTATCGTTTGCTCTCCCTTATATCAGCGTTTATAACAACCAAGTAGCTGTTACTGATATGTTCCTGTATTATTCTGTGTGGTCCATCATTAGTAGTGAAGCCGCGTCCAGATACACAACAGTTGCGTAATGCGCCAGCTTATGGTAAACAGGATCACCTCGGCTCTTGACAGGCCTTCCGCATTTAAAGCGTGTTTTACTGGTTTGGTGGATTCATCATGTGTGTGTTGGCAGCTCGTTTGATTGATATGACCACAGACCACTCTGTCGCTCAGAGGTCATGCTCTGATTTCTGTTCACAGTCCAGCAGCTGAGCTCTTTCACCACTGTGCCATGGAGTTCCCAGATCTCGGGGACCACTGCTCAGAGAAGAGCTGCAAACGTCTTGGTATGTACAGTATGCAATGGCTGATTAAACACTGTCTGTCCCATAGCAGGGCTCAAGAGCAAAGTTGTTTTTCTATTGGCTTGGTCAGATTTGTAGTTCAGTTTTTTTTACTTTGCATGTCAACATTTTCACTGGCCTATAATTTTTTTTTATTTTTTTTTATTTTTTTAACTATATACTACTGTGTAAAAGTCTGCGGTCAGATTTATTTAGATTATTTATTTATTTATTTATTTATTTATTTATTTATTTATTTAGAAATTAATACTTTTATTCAGGCATAATAATTAAAATTGATCATAAGTGACAGTAAAGACATTTATAATGTTACCAGTGATTACATTTCTGTTCTTCTGAACATTAAAAGAATCATGGAGGGAAAAATGTATCATGGTTTCCACAAAAATATTAAGCAGAGAATTGAAATCAGCATATTATGATGGATTTGAATGATTTCTGAAGGACAATGTGACACTGAAGACTGGAGTAATGATGCTGAAAGCTTTGCATCACAGGAATAAATTATATTTGAAAGTATGTTCAAATTTAAAAGTTAGGTTACACTTTATTTTAAGGTGTCCTTATTAGAGTGTAATTATACATTTAAGTACTGAGCAATATTAATTAACTGCATGTATGCTATAAGGTTAGGGTTAGGATTAGGGTTTGTCTTAGGGTTACTTGCATGTAATTATGCATAATTTATTGTTATTATGATTGCAAGTACATGTTGTGTAAGAAGGACACCTTAAAATAAATTATTTTAAATTCTAATAATACTTAACCACATAACTGTTTTTACTGCATTTTTTGATCAAATGAATGCAGCCGTAGTGAACATAAAATGTTTTTTAATGTTTTTCTTTCAAAAATATTAAAAAAGTCTTACCAACCAACTTTTGAATGGTAGTGCACATTTGTATATGCCAGGACAAAATATGTCATCTAATATTTCATTTTCCAGAACTTATTTTACAAAAACAATTATATATTAGCTTTTACTTTTGCAATAATAATTGAAATTATAGCTATAATGTAACTCTAAGACAGATATGTAAAAAAATGAAGATGATGATGATAATAATGTATGGCGAACATGCTTGTCCTTTTATCAAAATAAACCAGTCTGGTTGATACAGCACTATCCTGCTCATTACACAGCTGCCAATCAAATAAATAATTAAATAAGAATTAATTTGAAGTTTTTCTGGATGAGCAGTCAGTTATACAGTGTAGCTCTGGGCATCTGCTATTTTCAGAGGTGCTGTGGTTAACCAATCAGAATCAAGGACAACATGTGATTAAAAACTTACAATAGACATGATGCTGAAAATTTAGTGCTTTGTTGACCATTTCCAACCTGTTTAAAATAATACTTCTAAGCCTATGACCTAAGTCACTCTCACTTTTTCCACCATTAGCCATCCTTATTGTTAAGCCCTGAACAGCCTGTGAATTATTAATGTTTGTGTATACACATTACCTCCGCCTGATCACATGGTGAATGGCAAATGCATTAGGTGTGGCGTTTCCTGTTTTCTGACCTTTTTTTTTTTTTTTAAATACAACCATACAAACTAGTCATGGGACTAATGTGTCAGCCAGGGCTGCGTTTCCCAAAAGCATCGTAAGCCTAAGTTGATCGTAGCTCCATTGGTTTCAATGGGTCTACGTTGTACTTAAGCTTACAATGCTTTTGGGAAATGCAGCCCCGGTCAATTCATTTTGCAATAGGCCTATTTGTGCAATCTGAGATTACAAATGATTTGAAAATTTTAGCCTGATTTATGTTGTGTGATTTCAACATTTAGTGTATAAAATTTAGTGAATAAATCATTTAAAACAGCCATCAGCCACTGAAAAACCTATAGTTCACTAAGCTGTTTTTTTAAAGCTGCTGTCCTCATAGTGATTCAGCATTATAACTTTGTTTATTTTTCCACTGTCTTACTGCAGATTTCCTTCCAATGAAATGTGATGCCTGTGAAGAAATTTTCTGCAAAGACCACATAACTTATGCAAATCACAAGTGCACTTCATCATATAAGAAGGTGGGTATGATTGTGTCTAATGAATAATAATCTTGTCCTGTTGTATATTTGAACCAATGCTTAAAACACACAGGTTGTGGCTGACACGTTTGTTTCCTTGTGCAGGATATCCAGGTTCCTGTATGTCCGTTGTGCAACACCCCCATTCCCATTAGAAGAGGGGAAATGCCAGATATCAAAGTTGGGGAACATATAGACAGAGACTGCAAATCTGACCCTGCTCAGAGGAAACGAAAGGTAGGCCGGCCACAAAAAGGAAGGAGAGAGAAATTGATGTATCTGTAAAATGAATAATGACTCGATTGTTTCTCACCCCACAGATTTTTACAAATAAATGTTCCAAGGGTGGCTGTAAGCAGAAGGAAATGATCCGTGTGACTTGTGACCAGTGCCACTTGAACTACTGTCTCAAACATAGACATCCACTCGACCATGACTGTAAGACTGACGGCAAGCCAGTCTCCAAATCAGGGTTAGTACGGTCGTTTAGGTTTCATATTGCTATGTTAAGTTTTCTGGAGGACACTAGCAGAGGTGTAAAGAGTACCTGAAAATAGGGCTGCACGATATATTGCATGCGATAGCCATGCGCATTTAGTCAGTAAAGCCGGTTCGGTGATTAGCGCTAAATCTCCATCACCTGTTTTCAAATGGAGCGGCATTTAATACACAGAGCCGTAGTTCACCGACAAGCTACGCAATATCGCGTT
>JAFVLL020011859.1:0-11424 GCA_021397915.2 Tor tambroides
ACAACGAAATTAGTACAACACAACAGAAACAAGCCGAAACACAACAAAATTAGGACAACACAACGGAAATAAGCCGCAACACAATGGAAACAAGCCGCAACACAACAAAATTAGCACAACACAACGGAAACAAGTCACAACACAACAAAATTAGCATAACACAACAGAAACAAGCCGCAAAAATTAGCACAACACAATGGAAACAAGTCACAACACAAAAAAATTAGTCCTATGCATTGTGTTGTGGCGATTTGTTGTGTTGTGAAGATTTTGTTGTGCTGTGGAGATTTCATTGTGTTGTGCACTACAGGGCCACCGTACTTGAGGGCTCCAGCTGTTTGGAGAAATGCCCAAACACACACCTTCGAATGGATTGGATATGCGATGCAAGATTGATTTTAGAACAAGTTTAGGCTTTTGGTTGAACATAATTGCAGCTTTATATTTTGGAAATCTGACTTGACAAGGGGTTTATGAAAATATACAAAACGAGTGAGAAGTTGATTTAGGTCTACAGTGTGATATCTTCTCATCACAGTGACTGATTCTGGCAAAGGCGGTGCACAACCATCTGGGGTGGCACTTTTTTCTCCATACCGCTCTCAGCTTCTCTATCGCTCATTCGCAGCAGTTTTACAGAAGGATGGCTTTCCATTCGTTCTATCCCTCTTGTTGAAAATGAATTGTGTCCGGTGTGAATTATGTGTGGGTGAACAGTACAGATTAAGCATGTCTGTGAATTACAAAATAAAACACATTGCTATTTGGTTTATTAAAAGTGCAAAATGTACTCATACATTCAAAAAAGTGTTAATATTACTAACAACTAAATGAAGGTGACTTTTAGTTGTTAGTAATATTAACAACTAAAAGTCACCTTCATTTATTTGTAGTTTAATAATGTTATTTTGTTTTTGTGTTTTATTCAATTGCTGTTGACAAAATATTACATTCGCAGTTCCTTGTGCCAGGTCACTATGAGACTCAGAGTGCTGCCCCTGGTACATTGTAAGAAATTATTGTCATTTTAATGATAAAAGACTGTAAAAATGCTACTATAAAAACCTGCAAACTTGTTAATGATTTTTACCCTTGCTATATACAGTGATAAACTTTAGCAAATGTACTGTATATTCCTTCTATATATTAGTATTTACTTTGGCTTGTGGAAAAGCTTTGATTACTTCAGTAGGTTGGTAAATCAGTATTATATTTGTGAATGATTTTTTATTTTATTTTATTTTTTTGTAAATGTAAAAGATTAGTTCACTTCAAGAATAAAAATTTCCTGATAATTTACTCACCCCCATGTCATCAAAGATGTTCATGCCTTTCTTTCTTCAGTTGAAAAGTAATTAAGATTTTTGAGGAAAGCATTTTTCTCCAACTGGCCCTATATTCATCGTTGCCTATCTTGGTCGATCCACCAATCATCAAAAGAAGCGGTGATCCCTGGGGGTAAAAAGCTTTGAAGGCTGTGGGCTTTTAAGGGTTAAATGTAAAAGTGGGCAGTCAGCATTTCAGTCTCTGGCTGACAGCTAATTCAATAGCCTTAAATGTTCAAGAGAAAATGGTTTCTTTCTATTCTTCTCTCTTTTTTGTTTTTCTCTCACACAGACAAATAGGCTGAATTTACACTGTCAAACAATTCAGATTTTTCATTTAATATGTGGCGTTTTGAATGCATGTAAAGAACAAAAGCACATATGTGATCTTTATTCATTTATTTATTATTTTAATTCAGTTTGAGTGCGTTTGTTTTAAGTTTGCACATGACAACTTAAAGTTGGCTGGCATGCGAGCAATAATACCAAATATATTCATATTACTCATGTATTTTATTTCCTTGCATCTGCTGTAGAATGACCTATTACAAAGCCAGACATTCCAAACAGGTGACCAATTATTTGTGCATGTGGTTCATTCGATGATGCATGTTTAATTTGCTATTTTCTTGCTCTCTGTTCTCAAAGCAATGGTTTAAATGAGGATACATTACTTGAAGCAATGTTTGGGATTATTAAAAGAAATTAATTATGATTTGTGCCGAAATGTTTGTTCACGGTGTAATGTAATTTAAGTATGTTCATTATTAAGGTGTATTAAGTGAGGAGGGGATACGGGGACACCTACAGGCAATTACTGATGCAAAATGAGTGAAGTCAGCCATTTTTTCTTCAGTTTCGTCCAAACTGTCAAGGTGAATGGCGGTTTCGTGACTGGATGAGCAGCATTTTGTATGTTTGGTGTTTCCTCATGTCATCTCAGTAAATATTCTGCATAGATGAGCTCAGTCTATCATTCTCATGTTGTCCTTTGGGGAAGAGTCAAGTAGAAGAACTGGAGGGGTTACGCTTATAATTTTGGTTGGGGATGGTTTGATATGTCTACTTTTGAATGACCATCAATAGAGAAAGATCAGCAAAATGGTGTAATTACAGCTCCTACCAGCAGAGTGTTGGATATCCCCAGTCACTCCAAACCAGCACAAATCAGAACCTCCAAGCCTGAAATTGTTGAAAACAGAGAGAAAATGAATCAATTTCTTTACATAACAGCTAATTCTCCCCAAGGATTGCAGCAAGTAGCGAAAGCTGCCGTTCCCTGCTCTGTTTCTGTTTTATCTTCATTTCTTTTTTTCTCATGTTTCTGTTTTCATCCTCTTGTCTGCAGGGAATCGCAGCCTCTGCACGGTCTAAAGGAGAACACAAACAGAAAGTTTTTCTCACAGTGTCCTTTGGAGGGATCAAGATCTTCGATGAGAAGTCAGGGGTGAGTCGGGGGAGTGCTTGAGAGTCAGGGGTGGGTGGGGGAAATTGTGGCCTGTCACTACCCATGATCCTTTGAAGCAAGTGTCTGAACCACAAATACAAATCCTCAGATGCCTAACCTGGTTTCTGTTTGTTTTATCTACAAAAAGGACATTTTGTGTTTTTCATTACTTGGGAGAAATGTCATAGCTAAGTTGACATATTTTCCTTTTCCTTTCATCAATGTATTGATCAGTGGCAAGTGCTATAAAGCAGTTGGCATTAGCAAAAACCTCAATGGGAGAGCTAATAGCAACAACAAGCACAGGTGATTCTTAAGAAATGTTTTTTTTAATGAGTCAAATCTTGAATTAGCTTGTGATTTAGCAATTTGAATCAGACTAAAGGCCATTAACTAAGATCGATAACTATGAGATATAAACTGTAACGATAACTATATTAGCTTTCACAACAATGGACAATAACGATCTGTTTATTATAAATGCATGCTGACTTTATATTGCACTGTCGCTTTAAATGCTCGAGCTCAGTAAAAGCATTTAGATTCTGATTGGATGTTAATGTTTTTATTGTTTGTAAGATGAAAAAATAGTTTTGAAAGTGATTCCGACAATATTGTTCATCTGTGCCATTTTTGTGGTGTAGACTTACCCAATTGTCATATTAGAATAATTATTAAAAATGTATAGTTGTGGTTATCGTTATAATCAGTGAATTTAAACTGAAGTTCACAGTTAATTTCCTTACTAAACTGTGAGTCGATTGTTGGTTACGTTTGAACCAAAACTCTAATTAGTCTGTTTACTGATTGATTGTTTATATCACAATGTGTAATTAAAAATACATATTCACAATAAAAAATGGTATTCTAGCTAAACATTCAAATATATTGCAAAAAAATATTATTGGTTATTGTTTAGGCTAAGAAGTATAGTTTTAAGGAAAAGTTTGTTTGGGATTAAACAGGCGTATTCTTTTTTAAAATATTAAAAATACTCTTTAAATATTTATATGGCAAAAATACAGTTAGAATTACTAGTGTGACAGCATCAGTCTGAAATATGGTCATTTATTCTACAATAAACCAGTGTCAAAAAATCTTTCATGTAATTGCACCACATCGTCTGTCTGTGACCGGATGAAATGTGTACAAGCCAACTTATTATTTCAGTTTGCACAAAAATAATAAGTATCAGTTATTTCACAGACATAACTCAGAAATCAAAGAGGAATATACAATTCTGTTTGTGGATATCTAGTTTATAGTCTAGTGCTGATGGCTCTTCAAGAGGCCCTCATCTTCTAGGCCTCAAAAGTTTGGGTCGATGGCAAAAGATGGTTTGTGTGCGTTAGTGTGCGGTTGCTGTAAGCAGTCTTGAGTCTGCTCTGCGTCGGGTGGGGGTGAGGCCATCCTTTGGGAGAGGTAAGCCTGTGTTAATGATGCGTTTTAAAGAGAGGAGCGCTCTCCGGGGAAATCAGAGAAGCCTAATTGAACAGACTTCTTAGAATAGAACAACCGTAGCTTTACAAGACCCATCTGCAGGGCCTTACGCCATCTTGATGGTGAGTAAATGGCAATAACAGCTAGTGAATCACACCTGAGCTAGTTATAAATGGAGGGAATGATGCTTATTTATGAAGTATCAGACCAGATCACGTACGCCTAAGTGCTGTTCCACAGAAGGAGAGTTTGAAAGAGGAGTTCACTTTGTGACAGTTATTGATTTGCCTCTTTCTTTCTTGTTGGGAAGTGCCGCTGAGCTCTTTTGGTATGAAACCGTTGATTTGGACATTATTTTTTAAAAAAGATGAAGCAAATCTCACAGTGTTTTTATTAACAGCATTTCACAGAGGTGTAAATAGCATAATTTATCATTTTAATTATTTGTTTGTGATGATGTTGTCATGTATTTGTTCTTTTTTTACATTTGCTTAACATCCTTATTAGGTTCACTCAACCACTTAAAATTGTTTTGTGCCACAAAATGAAGAGAACTTTCAAAATTTGTCATATCAGTTGTTAAAACTGATATATTGTTTTATTCTACGTAAGACATTTGGCACTTCAGTGAAAACTTTTGTGTAATGCTGCATCCACACCATTAGGTGGCAGTATAAAGTTCAGTATCACTGTTGTACCAATTAGTGAAACAAACAAAAAGGAACACTTTCCACTAAAAAAAGGTTTGCATCTAAGAAAACTGTAGGAAATTATAAGAAGTATGCTTAACGGCATAGACGAGAATAAAACCTTGAAAAAGCGGTTTTATTCTACATAAGGTGGGTCGCACTTTCATGGTGGCTGCCATACTGACATCACGTAACCAGCTGTGGCAATTTAGTTAGGAACTGTTCGGGCCAACAGAAGCCAGGTTTCAATTACAAATTTGCGCAAAACCTTTGTGATATTTTATAAATGTTGATAAAAAAACCAGACAGCTTTTGCATTAACCATTAATTCTTGGATATTTTAGTACATTAAATAATGATAATGTGACTTTTACGTATGCCAGGTGACCTGTAAATGTGGAAAAACGATTTCCATTGCAGTTTTGCGAAATATTCCTTTTTCGAATTGCCTGAAAAACTACCTCATGTGAGCTTAAAACTTTTTTGCGATATATGGGAGTTTTCGCGAAATTGACGTGTTTCCATGACGTTTTCGCGAAATTGACGTATTTCCGAACTGAAAATAGCCGTATTTTCAGTTCGCAGTTTCAATTTGTGCAATTTGAGGGGTAATGGAAATGCGGCTAGAGAGGCCCAGTGTTGTCATACTGTTTGTTTAAGAAGGCAAATAAAAGCCAGAAAATGATTTCTTATCTAAATAAATGAAGAGACAAACAAAGAAAAGATTTGTAACCACTTTTTCAGAGCGGAAGTAATGTTTCAGCTGATTATATAGAAGCACATACGCATTGCCAGTGTGGCTGCTGAATCTCTCTTCAGAGTTCTGTGTTGTAGCGATGAGTGCCGGTGATAAATGAGAAGTTACTATGTGAGCACAGTGTGCTCTGTTGTCATGGCGCCAGGAGGTGACCTACATGACAAGGTTTTAATCTGTCATTGATGCGCTGATCTATTAGCACCATGATCTTTTGCACTCTTTTGTGAGTGTGTATCTGTCTGAGTGTGTATGTCTTTATCGCACTACAATTGCATCACTACAACATTTATCAAGTTGTGCTGCTGTTGGTTTAGCTCTGAATATAGTCCAGCAATGACATTTTATCAGATGCCAGATGTCAGACGTCTGTACCATATATTTGTTACCAGCCATGAAACTCAGTTTCGTTTTGGTAGCAAATGTGCTCTTAGATAGTTAATTAATTTAGCTAATTTTCAGGACTTTACTAATGGGGTTAAACAACTTTGAATGATGCTGGTAACCAGACCATTTTGCTGACGATTGCATTCCACTGTATAGACGAAAAAACACTGAGCGTTTCTCAATCTTTTATATTTCAAAGACGAGGGAAAGTCATACAGTTTCGGAACGACACAAAGGTGAGCAAATGATGACAGAACTTTAATTTTTGAGTGAACTGCCCCTTTAAATCTGAGGGTCACACTATCATTCTTACTCTGGTGAGTGTTTAATTTGGACCCTGAGACTGAACCAATGCAGTGAGCCGGACTGATGCTCTGTCCTCTCTATTACTGAGTCCTATAGTGTTTGCAGTGGTTCTCACAGGGTTTAGAGATGTTATAGAGTAATAGAGGGTAGTGTGTGTGTGTGTGTGTGTGTGTGTGTGTGTGTGAGAGAGAGAGAGAGAGAGAGAGAGAGAGAGAGAGAGAACTGCACCCTGGGTTGTTGATCACATTGATGGTTTATAAGGTAAGATGACTGGACCATGTCATAGTGGCTGTGCTTGAAGTCATTAGACTTTAGATGTGCTGTCTACTGCTTCAGACAAAGCTATACTTCATATCCTTACCTCTTTCTCTTTCTCTCTTTTTTTCTTTAGCTCATTTCATTCCACTTGCAAAGGACATAAGTTACCTTTCATGTCTTCTTTTTTTCCTGGCAAAGCTGAATTTTCAGCTATGTGCAAACAGGCATTTGGATACCATCAGACCAATTTAAAAAGTCAGCCTAACCTCCAAATAAAACAACAACAACAAAATCATGGATCATTGCAGTGCAATGAGGTGTGAAGAACTTCAAAAAGAAGATTTTAGGCTTTTTTGTGTGCATTTCTTTATCTTTCTAGCTCTATCTCATTTACAGAAGGCATATAATGGGCTACAAACGTCTGAGACCTCCTGTGGAAATGCATCTGTTTTGCATTTTTATCAAATCTTTTTTTATTACAAGACAAGTTTTCATTCACATATCTATGACATGTCATACATGCATGGAAAAAAAGATATCATGGCCACAATTTAGCTTTAATAAAATTAGAGAATGAATGAATAAAATGTGGCCACAAACCAATTATTTGTGGCAACATATTCTTAATTTGTGGCCACGACATCTATTTTTTTTAAGTCATGTGTAGGGCGCCATAATTTTGAAATAACAATTTGAGTACAGGTATTTTAAAAAAGTGATAAATGTCACCAGTGTGATTATTTGACTAGTGAAGAAAACTAATAATAAATTTTAATACATATTTAATATATATATATATATATATATATATATATATATATACACTATATTGCCAAAAGTATTGGGTCGCCCCCTTCTAATGAACAGGTTTGACTACTTTAGTAATTTCCATGAGTATAAATCTTAATGTTTAAGCATATAATGATATTCTAGGGAATTGTGTGCTTCTAATTTTATAGCAACAGTTTGGACAGGACCCTTTTCTATTCTAACATGACAATGCCTCTGTGTATAAGGCAAGGGTCAAAAAGAAAATTATTGATTCAGTCAGTGTGGAAGAACTTGACTGGTCTGCACAAAACCAAGTCCTAATCCCAGTTTAACACCTCTGGTGTGACTGTAAATGCATACCTTGAGCCAAAAACTCATCACCAAACACCAATGACTTGTACATACACTATATAGACAAAAGTATTGGGACACCCCCTTCTTTAGAACAGAAAAATGCACTTCCAAATCTGTGGCAACAACGATGGGAACATAATTCATGTATTTAAAAATTGTATTTCCATCTCTGTTGCAACAGTTTTGGAAGTGTCTAAAATGACTGTACCCATATGTACAAGTCATTGGTGTTTGGTGATGAGTTTTATTTTATGAGTTACCTGGCCCGCCCAGGTAAAGTCTATGTGTGGGAAACACTGTGTGTATATATATACTTGATTGTACGCTTATACCTTAGAAGTGAAGACTGAGACTGTACAATAGAAACTTTTACTTTAAAGACAAAGGATGAGCAAACCAGAGAAAGAATGATAAAGATGGTATAGGAGAAAGAATCAGAGCACTGGACAGCCTCTTTAGGATTCAGCAGCTTTCCTCACTGTCCTCTTTTTGTGGTTGTTCCAGCTTCATCTGCCTGTCCTTCCCTTCCTCCTTCACTCTTTTCCTCCTTGGCATTGGCTGTCCCCTCCAGGCCATCCTCTGATGAAGAGGAGCTGCTTCCTGATTTCATTATGGTGACTCAGTGGACGGCCGTGTGCGGTACTGTGACTCGGCTAATCATATTGTTGTCCTGCTGTCTGAAGGCCTGCCAAGACCAGCCACTCGTATTATTAACTCTCCCACAAAGAGGGAGACCAGAGCGGAAGCAGAAAACAGGGAGGCCTCCAGCTCACTGCCACCTCCAAACTCCTCCTCAGTTAGGACGGCAGGCCTGTTTACACCAGGAAAGCCTATAATACCTAAAGAAAGCTATTTGTTAGCATTCACATTCATCTCAGTGACAGTTGCTCGGCTCGGTTTCAAAACCAAATGAGACGTCTTGCTATCTACTGCCTTCCTGAGCAACCACCTTCAAAGGAAGTGTCCTGACTGAAATGGAAATTCCGAAGTGAATGATTCAGTATGCTCTACTTAGCAAACAACTCAACATTTAATTTGATTAGCTGCATGCTAATATGCATACTTCCATACTAGATAGTAGGGGATAAACTGTTGAAAAGAGTTGTATGTTGGAATACACAGTATTCCAAACACATAAAACTGGATGATTTAATACTTCCGATAAGATTCTTAAGTATCTAGTGCACACTTTACTATCCCATGAGGCCACAGGAAAAGAGTTGTGAATGGCAGTGAAGCAATACAACTGATCCTGATAGGTCACATGACACTAGCTGTGTTTCCATTACAGATTTGCACAAAACTTTTGCGATACTTTATAAATGTCGATAAAAATACTATTGCGAAATGACAGCATTTCCATTAACTGATATTATGCAACTAAAACGTAATATTTTCCTCTCACGATAAGTCATGGCAGCGAATGTTGATGGTTTACTTATATCGTAGCCACTGCACTAGCCATTATTTTTTAATTGAAGGAGACGTAGGCGTGTATCTTTAGCGAAGCAGTGTGGAGAGACGTTTCTGAAACGTGCTGCAGTGGTATAAACACAAGCATTGACTAGAGTGGCAGCAATCAGCTCCACTGGTCATATTGGAGCCAACCTCATCTCATGACGAAAACGTACCTCTGGGAACTTTTTCGCAGGACGCGAAACACATACCACCATGTACGTTTCGTGACATATTCGATGTGAAATGTCCACTGAGTGGCACTAAAAGAGTGATATGATGAACGTACATATGGTACGTTTTATGTGAAGCTGGTTTTGTAGGTGTCACCGCAGTTCTTGACTTAAAATGTCCGTTGAGTGGCGCTATAACTCTAATGCTCCGTGACGTTTTAAAATAACGTACCATCTGCACTACACCTAAACCTACCCAATAGTATAAACAAAAGCAAATGTGACGTAAAAATGCAATCACAAGCATGCTGTTGTAGCTTGTTTTTCGATCTCTCATCTTTCAGCTCTTTCATCATGAGTCATGTTTTACACAGGATTCATACCCAAGGATTCCTCATCCTGAGTCCAATTCCGTACCGGCTGAGCTACTTATCAAACATGTTAAGTTCGGAAAGCGAAACATATGGAGCTGTAATCATAACTGTGTATGAAAACGATTACAAGTGCTTCAGTGATATGTACTTATTGGTACATATTTCGCGTCTTGCGAAAAAGTTCCCACAGGTACGTTTTCATCATGAGACCAGGTAGGTTGGAGCCGTAAAGCATTGCAGATGTGTGGGTGGTAAATAATGGGTTATCCAAGCTTTAATGGAAAGGAAAACCCCTTATACTTGAGAGAGACCACGTATGAGGTGTTTCTTGGAGGTTACAGTACATTAAAGAATGATCATGTGACACGTACACCAGGTGACCTGTAAATGCGAAAAAAACTGTTTCCATTGCAGTTTTGCGAAATATTCCTTTTTTGAGTTGCCTGAAAAACCACCTCATGTGAGCGTAAATTTTTTTTTTGCAATATATGGGAGTTTTTGTATGGGCGTATTTTTAATTCACAATTTCAATTTGCACAATTTGAAGGGTAATGGAAACACAGCTAATGACAACATGTTGAATGTAGTATGTCCGGATTACATTCATACTATATAGAATACGCTTCTTTTAATGGTCACAAAGTAATAACTTATTCAAAAAGCCTACTGAGTGAGTATGTTATTTTGGGCACAGCCTGGAGTTTGCTGTTAGCATGTTGCTAAGCTAATCACATAATGCTGAAAAATGCATAGTCTACACAAAAATTAGGCAGTATAGTATTTTATTTAGCCGTTTAGCATTTTCCAGAGTTAAATGAATTGCAAGTAGTCTACATATTCAAGATCTTTCTGGCTCTATCTTCCAGAAAGACCTTACATTGGATAGATTTATTATGATTATTATTCATTTATTTATTTATTTTCCCAGTGAGCATATTGCAATGCTTTGATTGTTTTCTTCACAAATTAAGAATGTAATTCTAAGACTTCGCAGTGAGTAAGTATATTCTAGAAATTACATACCTTCTGTATGTTCTCTCCCCAAAAAAACATATTTTACAAATATACATACCTTCTGTATGTTCTCTCTCCCCCAAAAAACATATTTTACAAATATACTGTATGGTTTGTGAATCCACAGAAAAGTGATTTTCCTGAATGACTCCAGCCTCTCGTATCTAATGTGCCTAAGATGTCCAATTTGGTTTCCAAATTCAGTCTTCATATATAGTTTCATATGTCACAAATAGTATGCGGAGAGAGTCATCTTTGATTCTGTGCCACTGATTTGCATGGAAATGAGATCTGACCCATCCAATAGAGTGGTCTAATGCATGCAAAAAGCAGCTGTTGATGTAAATGACTATATCTGTTCCACTTACTCTAATATCATTAGAGTGAGCTTGCGTGTGTGTGTGTGTGTGTGTGTGTGTGTGTAGAGAAAGAACATGGAGTGAGGGCTAAAACGTAGGGCCGTGAATTGAATGCATTAATGTGGTAAATAAAATTAAATTAAATTAAATAAATTTATAAAATAAAATCTAAAATGCAATAAAAACTAACACAATTATCTGTGCATGATTATATATGTATATGTATATGCATGTATATACTGTATATATACTGTGTGTATGTATGTATATATATATATATATATATATATATATATATATATATATATATATATCAGA
>JAFVLL020011861.1:0-29592 GCA_021397915.2 Tor tambroides
CGTCAGAATGAGAGTCCAAACAGCTGATAAAAACATCACAATAATCCACAAGTAATCCACACCACTCCAGTCCATCAGTTAACATCTTGAGAAGAAACAAATCCATCATTAAGGCGTTTTAACTTCAAACCGCTGCTTCCGGCTAAAATATGGGTCCATAATTCATAATAATGCTTCCTCCAGTGAAAAAGTCCATCTCCTGTTATTCTCTCACATCAAAATCCAGCCACATGTTTGTTTAGAGGTGTTATGAACTGTTTTAGCTTGTAAACGGTGCTTGATTTGTGCAGATTTCTCTCCTGATTCAGGCAAGATGACTTTTTCACTGGAGAAAGCACTATTATGGATTTTAGCCAGAAGCAACGGTTTGAAATTAAAAACATCTTGATGCAACTGTTTCTTCTAAACACACAGCTTTTTCTCTTCTCCAGATGTTAACTGATGGACTGGAGTGGTGTGGATTATTGTGATGTTTTTATCAGCTGTTTGGACTCTCATTCTGACGGCACCCATTCACTGCAGAGGATCCATTGGTGAGCGAGTGATGCAATGACACATTTCTCCAAATCTGATGAAGAAACAAACTCATCTACATCTTAGATTAGACATTTTCAGCATTATTGGGTGAACTATTCCTTTAATGTCAACAACGAAACATCTGATCTAATGCAAAAATTGTACCAAGCTCAACAGAGAATTTCCAGGTAATGCATGAACTAATAAAATGAACACATTGAATAAAAACGTCTGCTAAATGCATAAAACGTAAAAGCTGTCACCACTGAAACAAAACCCTACTGAAAGCACAGATTCAGTGGAAAAAGCCTGAACGTTCAAAGTCACTCTAGAAATGAGCCATTTCTTCTAACAGGTCACAAAGTGGTTTCATTAAGAACACGGTCTAATACTCCAGGTATTATGACAAGCGTTTCCGCACCAAACCTCTGGGAAGCAAAAGTCTTTCACAGAAGTAGGCTAATAAGTTCAGAGAGAGAAAAGCGCTACAGAGGTGAGACTAAAAATACAGCACGGAAAATAGTTCGACACTCATTTAACTTTGCCGTGAAACAACTGTGTGAGAGCTGTCGTCGGAGGTCAGGTGATGTATTGTCCCTACTTATGTAAAATCTCAAACACGGACATGAAAGGAGAAGATCCCTTCCCCCACGATGTCACAGTCTTAATATAGCACCACACCATCAGGCAGAACGCGTCGGCGCTGATATCAGGGTGACGATTTCCAGGAATTCACAACTAGAGTGAGAAGTGTTGGACAAACCGGCTGTCTAAATGATCTAGGGATGAAAAGAAGGAAATCAATGACTGATCTTTTTTTTTAATCCAGCATCAGTTGTGCAGGATATGCCGACAAGATGTTCTTTTATCACAGAAAGGTCATCACTGTAAAAGCTACTTTTTTTTCCGTTACTATGATTTCTTATGGAATTTAATGACTTTATGAGCGTTCTGTCACCTTATTCAATAGAGTGCTGTACGGATGACTTGATTTTTTTTTTTTTAAATCACAAGTTGTATGTACTGATGTATTTTGGCTGATATGGCCAAAAAAAAAATCGTATCTTTGTATTTTTTGGCTTAATTGCGATATACGGTATATACGTATCTTGGTATCTTCTGTGTTTTTCTGTTTAGATTTATTTTATTTATTTATTTTACATCCTGCCCAATGTTGTCTAATGAAACCATGTTTACATTAAATGCAATGAAAATGTAGTGAAAATTACCATGTAGACTATGCTTTATATTATGTGCAAAAAAAAAAAAAAAAAATCACATTACATTCTAACACTGTAACATTACAATATAAAACAAAAATAATGCTTTTTAAAGCAAAAGTTAAATTCAGTAAACTAAAAATGAAAATAAATAAAAACAAACGCAGACTAACTGCATTATATATTTTGAGTCACTTTACAGTTAGTGCTATCATAAAAATACACTTACTTGTAGATTTCAAATCCAACACATTTATTGTCCAACTACAAATGAAGAGTTTATTTGCAAAAACAGATAACTCCGTTTTTATTCATTTTCATAAATCATGGTTTTACTGTGTTAGTTAGCTGTATTTTTAAAGTTATTATTAATTAATCAAACAACCTAACTGCAGTTTGACTGATATTAATTGGAATGCAGAATAAAAAAAAAAAAAAAAGTGCTTTTTGAATTTTTTTTTTTAAAACAATTGTCTTTTTTTGCTAATATTTTTGGAAAATGTATATTTTAGTCAGAATTATTGCACTTTGTCTGTTTAGCGCTACTGTGCTCGTTCACTGAAGTCTGTGAAGTTTAGTGGAGAATCACATTCAAAAAGCTCATGCACTCCTGAGTCAGCAAAATGGAAATATTTCCATGACTTTCTAACATTTACAGATGGAGAATATACCTGTGAAATCAAAGTTAGAAAACACACTTCAAACACATTAAACAGTGCAAAATCAGAGCATCTGACGGGGCAAGCCGCTCTAAACGCGAGGTGTTAACTATATCTTGCAAGTTATTTTAAAGTCCTTAATACAAGCTTGTCTCATATTTACGACAAATTGGATTATGCACTTTCCCTGCAGCTGCTCACAGTTTGTCCTCTGTTATTTTTCAGATGTGCTCGTATCAAAATACTGTATATCGATATAAACAGTATTGCCTCATTCCATATTGTTTATTAAAAAATCTATTGATATTTCATACAAACTCTATTTTATGTCATAGACCTTCACAGACCTTCTTTTCAGGCATATATTGACCAAATCCCCATTCAAAAACCCAGTGACTTTGGGACAAAGAAACCAGACATTTCTCGTTTCTGGATTTTACAATTCATTCCTACAGCACTTGATATGCTTTTGCATTTACAGTCAAAACTAGAGAGAAAAATGTCAAAATGCAATGCAATATAATCAACATATTTTCCATATATATATATATTGTACCAACACTTCAGATCCTTCAACCTGTATATTTTATTTATTCGTGCTTTCATACAATGTCCTACAGTTCAGTTAATCAAGAAGCAGGCTGTCTAAGATGTGGCGCGAACTGCTAGTTGGTGACAAACATATACCTCTCTTGCAGATTTCTGATGGTTATCAGTATTTTGTTGAACACGCAAATGCACCTGATGTCAACAATGAATCATTTGATCTGTACTGATGCAGAAACTGTACCTAGTTCAAAAGGGAATTTCCATGCATGAAATCATAAAATATATACACTGAAGTCCCTGAATAAAAGCGTGTGCAAAATGCATAAAATGCAAATGTAAAAGTTGGCACCACTGAAACGAAACCCTAAAGAAAGCACAGATTCACTGAGTACTACAATAAGTGGAAGAAGCCTGAACATTCAAAGACACTCTAGAAATGAGCCATTTCTTCCAACAGATTGTTTCTCAATCTCAACGTGTAAAGTGTAGAGATGAATCAAGAGGAAATATTATATGATCTCACAGGGCATGTAAACCTACTGAGCCCACCTGAGCTGAGAGTTTCAGTTCAATCAGTTCAGTTTTTTATGATGAATTGCTTAGGATAACAGCATCTGCTAAATGAATAAATGTAAATGCAATCACAGTCAACAAAGAGGTTCCCTAGATAATAAAAGGCATCCAAATATTTAGTATTAAGCCTTTTTACTCTCATACACAGTGACAGTGTAGCATTTTTCAAAATTAACAAGGTTCATGTAACTTCCTGCGTTTTGTGTGCTACCAGTCGACTTTATTGTTTTGGAAACATGAATCTACATGTGACTCTGCTGTCAAGACAAGCTTCAGTGCAACTAAAGAGGAAGTGACTGTATCTGTGAACCATTTCACAGAAATAATTCTGCACTGACAGAGAAGTGAGAACTGTGCTCTAAAATCCCAAATCATACACTTAACATGCCACTTACTGACTCAATTAGATGATGACCTTAAAATCACCTCATTGCTCACATAAATGATGCAGTTTGGTATATTTAAATGAGGTTGGGGTTTTTTACAGTGGTCAACAGAACCTGAGTTTACTCATTTCTACACGAATTGCGATACTGGGATTTTTCGATAATGATAATTAAATGATTTATTGCTGAGTGTGTTTTTATGCTGGTGCCTTAGCTGAATTAGACCTGTTGAGGATAAATAAATATGACACTAAAACCACCAGTAGGTGGCAACAAGTGCTTGTTTAGAAACGAATCAAGTAGCCTACTTTATGAATGGATCATTGAATCATTGACTCAAATGATTCAATCAAAAATAGATTCATTCGGGAACGAAACACTGCAGTGTTGCTCTGAGATGCACAAATGTTCTGCTCCGGCTTTGTTTGGAACTATTTTCGTTGGTGAAACAGAAAAAAAACCCCAGACAATATTGTGTGCCCATGAGCTAATATCTCTAGGAAAATGGCAGTGTTGCTTGTGTGATAGATTACTTAAAAATATATAAAAAACCAAAAACCCATACAAGGATATTTTTGGCTTTCATAGCTTGAATTATATCAGCATTTTAACCGCATTGTAATAGGCTTCATCACGCAGTCAATGCTTTTGAACTCTCAAGATGTGTGTTTGTTTGTTTTTTGCAAAGTGACTGACATATTCAATAATGTCAGCCTGCATATTGTTAAAACAACAATTAAGATATTATTGAAGACGATAAACATTGCACACCCCACTCATATCTTTCGCTAAATACGCAACAATTTACATTTTGCCAATAAATGCAACAGGGTTTGGAATCAAGAACAAGTTGCATTTTAAAAATACATAAAGAAAGCGAATGCAAAATAAAAAAACAACAACAAACGCAACATATTATTGCTTGTCTTAAAAGCATTCGGCATGACTAGTTAAGTTTGATTCAAACGAATGAATCATTATGAGTCAGTTCCCTGGTCAAGAAGACTCACGAATCAGTAGGTTTCAAACCGGTTTAAACTTAAATCAGCATTCAGCTTTAAATCTCCAGTTGATCCATTTACCATTTAAAGTTACAACCCCTTATGAATCCCAGGCTCAAGCACCAGCGTTTTCTTGTACTCGAGTCTTGCTCTGTTGCACAGATAATAAAATCTGCCAGTCTGGTAGTTGTTGTTTTGGCACTGGTGTGTGTAATCTAGTCTCATCCGCCGCTAACGTCGCTGTCCTACTGCTATCTCAATTAAACAATCCCCATGTATTCAGCAAGGAGTGACCTACACAAAGGGCCATTGTTACCAGTGACACAAGGCGCATCCAGATCCTCACTTTCTCCCTCGCAATCAGATTAGCATCGCTTTCAATGGGTGAACCGCCGCTAATGACAGCATGTATCAAATCCCGCGACAGACGCGGAGATCGAAGGGGGAGGGAAATGCGCAATGAGGGCCCGCCACGTGGGATTCTCCGCAAACAACGCTGTTTGCGACCAACTGACGGATCCAGGACTATGAGAGCGTCTCTCATCCTAGACAAACGGCCTTAGGAATTTAATGAGCTACGGGTGACTCGTCCTAAACCCGTTAGTTAATTCATCAAGTGCACTTATGCTTCCTTCAAGTCACGTCAGAATTATTGTGTATTTATGAGATGAGCGCTTATCAGTGGAAAAACTCTGGATTTTCTGTAAGCCCAGAATGAGCAAGGGCTGTCTTCTCATTCCGCCAGTTTTGTGAGGTGACAGGCTTGTGTGACCAAACTACATTTCCCATCATTCTCTGGGGCTGCACAAAAAAATAATAAAATACTAGTGCACATGGAAAAGCAATACATTTTTTTTTTTAATTTTTATTTAAATTTCTCTTTTAGTGTGAACGACCTCTAACAAAACTCAACAGAAAAATGGATTGCAATGTATTATATTTAATTAATTAATTTCATTTATTTATTTTTTTAATATATTTTTATAATATACACAATGATATATAGACAAAATTAACTTAATTTGGCCGCTTTTTTAGTGAGTATTGCCATGCAATGAATTTGAATAATTCATTAAATTCAATTTTTCAACATTTCATTGACTGACAGCCCTGAAAAATACATAAAGAGTTAACACACATCATTTGCTGTATATTTTGTTGCACTGCTGTTAAAAAGCTCCGGGAAGTAAAAAAAGGAGAAGGAAATATGGTCTGCCCAAAATGTCCATTTCACTCGGACTAAAATTACATCTTATTATGATTTCCAAACTTTGTGCATGTAGAAAAGCTATAAAAATATTGCAAACAAAACTCAATGCATTTGGTGCGAAGGACCTCTGACAAAAACTCAAATTTAACATGGATTATGGAATATGTTTAACAACAATTTATGTTCAATATATGTCACTTTTTGTCTATTCAGTAATTTAGTCATTCACCACAATGTGATCACAAAATGATCTTCATTTGGCTGCTTCTCTTAGCTAATACTGATATGCAGTTTATTTAAATAATCTGCACATGAAATTCAATTAGAATTTTTCATTGATTGACAGCCCTACAAAATGCATAAAGCGTTGACACACATCATTCACGGTTCATTTTGTTGCACTACTGTTAAAAAGCTTCCTGTCTTTGTTGGGAAGTGAAAAAAGAGAGAACTGCCTAAAGTTCCACTGCATTCTGACCGAAATCATATCATAATTATGATTTCCAAATGTCTAAGTAAGAAACTGACAGGAAGGTTGGAGAAAGTACTTCTGCACAAGAGGAAAGTGCTATTTTTGCAACCCAAATTTGGAGCATCCACCTATATTGGATTAGCGAGCGCACGTAACCAAGACAACTGCGGCCTTTGGAGATCTTGGGGTTCATCCCTCCTCCTGGTCGGGTGGAAAGAAAATAATAAATAATATGGAGGCGGAGGACAAGGAGGGAGGCGATGTCTAGCCAATGATTGACGTGCAGCTGCAGTCGTTACAGACATTCACCTGCAAACAAAGGCTAGATAGCACCAACAGACAACACAGTCCGCTGACTGATTCCACAAACCAGACGGATCAGTTCTGACTACTGATGGGAATTACATGGAATCTAATGGTCCTGATCGCGATTTCTTTAAGAATTCTTTCAATACTTCTGAGGAAGTTGTTGTTTTTTGGAAGTAACATTTTTTTTTTAATTCTAACAATGCCCGAGAACGTGATATGGTTTAGCGCGATTATCAAATTGCAAAGACTGCATTGCAATTACATAAATGATATTTTGATTCAGATTTCGCAATAAATTCTGCACATTTATGCAAGTCATTTTGAGTTTGCGTCGCTTATGTGCATTTGAAAATGCGCCAAATATCTTCCCAATTTTGTAATAAGAATAGTTTAGAAATCTGTTGACAAAAAAAGAAGCATTTCAAAAAAGAAGCTTCCCTGCAGTTTTCAGCCAAATTAAAACTCTATGGTTTAACGTTTGAATGCACGAGAAAAAAGAAAAAAAATTCTACTTAGTTTTTATCGTTATTTAAAACATATGATTTGAATTCAAATATAGAGTTCAGTAGTATTATAGTGGCATTTCTTTATTGATTGGTTTAGTTTTTGTTCAAAATAAATAAATGCCATTTTCATTGCTGGTAAAAAAAATATATACAGGTGGTAAATTTTCTCAAGTCACCAACCATTGGCATGTATGGCAAAATGTTCATTTTAAGTCCTGCATAGCAGATACTGATTCAACATTCAACAATATATTAACTACAAACATTTTATAAAGTTCAACTTAAAATAAAACAAACTATAAACAACAATTCTTTAACTGTACATTAAATAAAAAGTGTCAAAGTTTTTTCTGGGTCCATCTTATAAAATAATTCCTTTAACTTTTATTAAGTAGAAATAAATAAAGCTTTAAAAATGGATCCGGTTCTGTTTTCAACTCCAGTCATGTCACGTGTGCATGCGCAGGTTTCAAGGTGAACGACATCTAATTTAGACTAGCAAAATTAAATTAAGCTCAATAAACCCACGACAAGAATTTCTGATGCTTTCCCGTGTCACTGACTACATACAACCAAAGTATTCTAGTTTTCAGTCGTCTTCTGACTTATTCTGCACTGTTTTCAGAGTTAGTTCTCAGCATGCATGGCATAATTTGCCTGTGGAGCAACATGACAGAACCAGAGTTTCCCTTGTGTGTTTAGTTCCACAACTAAGACAGGACATCCCACAATGTCTGAAACACCCATCCGGGGAGTTATTCATTCAGCCAGTCCACATCCTCATCAGTGAGCACTTCCGTTCTCTATAGGCCTTCCAGAATGCATTTCAAAAGTGTTTTGCTTCAGTGATGTATAGGAAAATGACAGGAGTGCTAACTCGAGTGGTCCATTAAAACACACCAATGAAGGGGTATTTATTCACCAATCACCATTCACTTGAGTAAGAGGCTCTCAATGGGGCTGAAACTTGACGTGATGTGAAATAAAAACCCTAGAATTCACAGATCATCCCAAGAATGGATTTCTACATCTGGGTCAACTTATATCTCATCTTATTTCTAATTAAGTTTCTGCAGATCAAAACCATCTTAATAGAAGAAAATCTTGAATCTATACATTCATATATATATGAAATGAACACTCTCACATGCTCTCATTTAATACATTCACCTTTAAAGTCAACATGAAATAGTGTTTGCAAACTATTTACTTCCATAATGTGACATGCTTTTGAGTTGTGCAATTTAAAATGATGCAATTAAATTTATGCATAAATAATTTATTGCATGATGTGCAACCTCTATATGAAAGATGGTTGGAGGGGAGGAGTCAACAAATTAGAGGGCTTGATAATGTCAGTGGAAAAGAAAAGATGTTTCAGAGGCGGAGCAAACCATTATATTGTAACAAAAGATCATGAAGACAAAAAATGCATAATGTGCATTTATGAATCTTTTACAACAAGACCAAAAAAATGTGCATTAAGTAAAAGGGTCCATTTTGATTTCATTTTGACTTGAAGGCTGATACGTCCAAAAACACTTGCACTCTTAAAATTAATTTTTTTCAGTAGTTCTTAGCAGCACTTTTTCATACAGTTCTTAATTTAAGCTTTATGGATCTTTGGAGATTGAACAAATTCTTCACGTTACATTTCTTCAGTTAATTCCATTGGTTTATGGGTTCTTTAAAAAAAGGGTCCTTTTCTAAAGAACTTCACAAATAAAAAGTTATTTTTGGAACTTAAACCAGTTCTCCTATGGTAAAAGACTGTATAAATTTCTACTGAAATGTTTAACTTTCAAAAGTGCACCAAAAAAAAACAGTGCAAATACCAACTACTGGGAGTCGTTTCAGCTGGCAGTTAAACAACAGGTTGAGCAGTTGTTTCTTTTATCTTGTTGTGGTCTTTGTGTGCTGTTTATCTTTGGTCTTGCTGTCAGCAAACAGCATCTGTTGAATGTGGAGAACTGACCAACCCACCACCCTCTAAACTGCACAATTAAACAGTCTGACTTTAACTCAATTAATAAACTATTTGACATGAATGAGGTAGGGCCTGGGTATTATGATAGTACAGTGCAATGGCAGTAATGTGGCAACCAGTCAAACATAAACATACACAATCAATGCTATCGACCAAATTTTGATGAATGGAATTTTATACGTGCCAAATTTTCCATTCCATTCAGGGTTTCTTTTGCAATTATTAGTATCAAACATTAAACTCTACACAATGCATGTGACCACAGCGTCATAAAAACATCTTGATAAGATTAGAAGGCAACTCCCACAGCTGTTAACTTTCTCTTTAAACGATGCCATGCCTAAGCTTCAGCATTTAAGAGGTTCAAAATCACTTTACAACAACACAGCTATGAATTAGAGACATGATCATTGGCATAATATGTTGTTGTGACTTTAGCCTGGGGGAATAATAGCAAAGGATATTCAATCAATGAGCAGACTTGCTCTGAAAATGATTATCCTGTGAACAGATTGCATCATGTCAATGAGGTCAAGCTTCCAGTGAATGGAGCTCATATGGCCCCCGCAGCAGGCAACGGACAGGCCCCTTTTCAAAACGCTGCAACAGCTCGATGTTTTTAGCAAGAACTGAGAGGAAGTAAGTCATTCACTGAGTAAAGTTAACTCAAATGTTTTCTGTCAGAAATGTCCCTGACACAGGTGGTATGGCAAGCATGCATGTCAATAGATTTCTGGCGGTGTAGGTGTTATGACTCAGATTTCCCATGACAGTGACTTTTAGTACGTTGTTTGTAACACGTTCTACACATTCATCTAGAAATAAAACACTAGTGATAAAAAATACGGCTTTTATTAACCAATGCCAACAGATGTCTAGAAAGAAAGGTGGCGAATACTTAATCACACACACACACACACACACACGTATATATATGTATATATATGTGTGTGAAACATGATGCACACAAAACTCATGAATTCAACTGAACACTTATTTTACACAACATTAACTCAACTTATTAACAAAACAATATTTGATAACAGAAAATGTGCAATTCATTGACAATACTAAACATTTTGGTACTGACACTTGATGAACCACTGTTAATCGAATAGACAAAATTATCAATGCTGACTCAAAATTGCCAAATATCAGCCAAATTATAATCTTTACCCATCCATCACTAATGAAACACCTCAAAAGTCCTGTCAATTTTTGTCCCAAAATAAATAGCTTTACTAAAGCAAAATATGGTGGCAAATATCAATAATTAATAGTTCAGTCAGAAATATGGGTAGTTGACACTATAATCAATGTCACATGCTCCATTCAAAAGTATTTTTAAACACTTTATGTAAGTATTATGCATTTTCATGAGCTATAATAGTTAAAGAAAAAAATATATCTCTCACAACAGCACTATTTAAGTGAAATTTAATAATAATTTGATTGAATTTGATTGAATAATTTGATTTTATTGAAAATAAAAAATAAACGAAATGGTGACTTGTTACAGCATTGAAACAAATATTTCTAGTTAAACATCAACATTTTACGTTTACAATTTAGAACAATATATCGGTATAACATATACGATCTTTTAATATGACATACACTGATTCATTATGTTAAAAAAAGTTCATATCCAGGTTATTATTCAACTACCCACATATACAGATGTGAACAGACAATAGAAACGTATCACAAACGAACGGAACGTTGAAACATCGATTTGTTCTCTCAGAGTTCGGCGCGAATTCGCTTTCAATGTTAACAAAGACAAAGAGTGACGCGCAAAATCATTTCAGATATCGGTATTCCACTCAGAAGTGCGCGAGAACACTTGAGCAAGTGTCCTCGATCACAAAAGAAGTTGTTTGCTGGATTCGAGCACATGGCAGAAGCGATGGAACGCTCGCGTTTAAATGATTCCAAATAAGAACGCCGTGAAATTCGACATGAGAACAACAACAAACAAGAGCACTTGAGAAACAATACAGGAACCGAAGCTCAGCCTGATATCCGCCCATGCGTTTCACGTCAACTTGCCTGTAGAATGTGAACTTTCTGCGTCAGTCACACCAGTATAAACTCCATCGAAACCGCATAAAGCGACGAACTGGATTCGGTTACTCACGTTCAAGCCGTTTCCCGCTGAAGCGCGTCAGAAGTCGAAGCGTTCTGCTGCTCAAACTGTTTCCTCCATCCGCGCTGCGCACAGATCACGCCGCACAGCAACGCTACCAAACCCCTTTGCCGTTGCCAAGGCAACAGACCCACTTCAGCCAATCATAACCCCTCCCCTTCGATATCCCCTGGCAATTGCTGCAGCGCGCGCCATTCCACTCTATTTAGTGTGTTTTCACCTTATTTTCCTTAATATGAATTCTCCTCAAATTCTTCGTTGAATCTCAACGGCTGTAGTTTTCTGATCTTTTTTCTCATTTCATTTGTAGCTGAAACTATATATTTCCCTAACTTAGTACTGAGTTTGACTCACAGTTCAGTTCGAGGTTTCACATTTGAAATGATGTATGTGTTGAAGTAAAGCTGAATGATCTTGTTACAAGTTTCAAACTGGGATGTAAGTAATCCAACATTTTAACATTTTCTCTCAGTTGAAATTTTATAACATATCATTTTTTTTTTCAACAAATGGGCAATAATTTTGCTAACATATATATTTACATTACATTACATTTAGGCTACATTTAGTCATTTAGCAGATGCTTTTATCCAAAGCAAACAGAAGCAATCTAAACCAATAAAAGAGCAATGGTCTCAGTTAGCCTAGCACAGTACACGTAGCAAGATTTTTTTAAATAATAAAATAAAAAGAAAACAAGTAGATAGAATAGAAATAAGGGTCAATTTTTCAAAATTGAGATTTATACATAATATGAACGCTGAATAAATAAGCTTTCCATCGATGTATGGTTTGTTAGGATAGGACAATATTTGGCCGAGATACAACTATTTGAAAATCTGGAATCTGAGGGTGCAAAAAAGTCAAAATACTGAGAAAATCACCTTTAAAGTTGTTTAAATGAAGTTCTTAGCAATGCATATTACTAATCAAAAATTAAGTTTTGATATATTTACGGTAAGAAATTTACAAAATATCTTCATGGAACATGATCTTTACTTAATATCCTAATGATTTTTGGCATAAAAAAAAAATCGATAATTTTGAGACATACAATGTATTTTTGGCTATTGCTGCAAATATGCCCGTGCAACATAAGACTGATTTTGTGGTCCAGGGTCACATATGTCACATTTGAAAAAAAAAAAAAGGTTTTCTGTGAACATATAACACATCTGAATAATAATAAAAAAAAAAAATTATTAAATAATAAGTAAATTAAATAATAACAAATGATGAAATCTGTATAAATGTAGTTTTGATCTAGGCTATCCACATTTGCATTTAGGCTAAATGTAGGCTACTGTAAGATCGGAGATGTGTTTTCTTGCACCTAAAATAGATTTTGAAATATATTTTTGAGGATGAAGTTTGAAACTACATATATTTTATATTTCAACATATATTTAGCATATATTTAAAATACATTTTGGCCCAAAAATGTTATTTCATTTTATTTATTTATTTTTTGCCATATGGATAATGATGTGAAGTTGGTGTATCATTGTCTGTTCCTAAAAAACTAAATAACATTTTAAACTGCACTGCTCCAAATACCTTTAGCAACGCAATTGAACTTTACAAGTGTGAAACGTTGTTTTACTCCAGCTTAAAAATGGTTTTACCCTCAGTTTTAACAAGACAATAACCCAGGGTGAAGCGCAGTGTAAAAAGCCTTAGTGTGAAACGGGTTAGCGAGGTTAAAAGCGCTGTTAACGCCTAAAGTGCTTGTTTAATCAACAGTAAATGACTTTATAAAACGGGGTAAATTGGGAAAGTTACTGTAGAGACTGTCACATATTCTAACCTGTAAGCTATGTAAGCTACGCAAGACACTAACAACTGTAAGATAGCATGACCTCGTTGCATGTGCATCTGCTCCATCTCACCAAAGTGCTGTTCTCACACATGGTTGCAAAGGCAGTCGCACAAGGCTTCTCACATCTTACCCTAACGTGGCCTGAAAATGGAGGCAAGGCGGCTGGATTTCCTCTATTTGTGCTACAGGCAAAGAAAACCTCTGTATTGTTGATTGGCTGATTGATGATAAGGAGGTTTCAAGCACCACTAGCCTAGTACTTATGTCCTATGAAACCCATAGTTTAGTGATAATACCAGGGGATTCATACCAAGAGGAATTCAGGTCATTGTAACAGTCTGTTCTTATGAAATACGACACTTATCTGCTCGTTTAACTGGATGAACAGGATTTCTTAAGTCTTTTGCAATGGAATACATTTAAACAAACCATTTCTGTTGTTGCTGTTAACGTTAGCTGCTGATATGCTGAATCACAGCACATTGTCTTTGGCTCATTAGATTGATTTATTAATTGCATCACTGTTAATCGATTACACAGGGCTGTTTTATCTCCCAGTCTTGCGTGAGAGGACCGCATGTGTGCTCTGTGTGTCTAGACAATGTCAACAACACATTGTCACTTGTAAATGAAATGCTCTGTTTGTGGTAATCTGAAAGAGTGCATCCATTCTTTGATGAGTTTTTGTATTTCAGAGCAGCTTTTTTCCCTCACATAAACCTTTGAGTGACTATGATTTTGTAGAATGTGTTCCTGGATATTCAAGTTGGTCCCAGCACAATTTAAAAAAAAAAGATAAACTGAATGACTTTTTAAAAATATTTTTTGAATTGTATTTCAAGTTGCAAAACATGTTTTTTATTATTTACTCATCATGATGTTGTTCCAGACCTGCATGCGTGCTGTTGTTTTTTCAAGTGAACACAAAAAGTATTTTTTGAAAAATCTTCACACCTGTGTTATTTAGCTAAATATACTATTATAGTTTTTATTAATATTTGAATTAATTTTTTAATAAATTTCCCATTTTCATTATAGTTAGTCATTTTATTGCATGTTTGATTTGATGTCTAAATAGTGTTTAGCCCTTTTTTAGTTTGATTTCAGTTATTTTAGTAAACTGAATGAAAATGAAAAATGTTTCAGCAACTAGTTGAAATAAAGTAAGATTTATTATATTTTTATTTATTTTTTTATTATTTACTCATCATCACGTTGTTCCGTTTACTCATCATCACGTTAGTTTTTTAACAGTTTTTATCATTTTTATTTCAGTTTTAGTTTTAAATATTTTAGTGCATCAAGATAAACCAAATGAAAATGAGAAATGTTGCTAGCAGAAATAAAATAAGTTCAAGATTTCTTTTTAGACATGCCATGTCAGATTTTAATCAAGAGGACAAACAAACCAGTCGCATTTGATGTTTTTGATATTCAACATCAGCACTGACTGCAATAAAAATCTTCAAAAATTCTCCTCGTGTGTTCCACAGATAAATTACAGCATACTGTGAAGGTCTGAAACCACATGAGGGTGAGTAAATAATGCTTTCATTTTTGGGTGAGGACAAAAAGAAAAGGATTTTGATCCAAGAACATGCCCTACTAAGCAAAAATCAGTGTCAGAGGACGTTGAGTACATGATATCCACTCACATACGTCATGTCCTTTCAGTTTACTGTAGCATCATGTTCCTGATCAGAGCTATTCATAGAGCTAAGAGGCACTTTGAGATCCCCGTTCTCCCACAAGCCCTCCCATAATGCCCAGAGATAATGAAGTTGCAGTACCAGCGGCTGGGAGACAAGATAGAGCAATCAACTCGCCAATGGAGCTGATTGGAGATCAGCCTTTAAAAAGACTTTTACTCTGTGCTGGTCTGCTCCAATCAGATCGAGGAACTAAAAGACTTGAAGGAGACCCGGTCTGAGCAATTGAATTAAGAAATGGTTTGGTCTGATTCTCCTGAGGAAGCTTTTGAGCAAATAGAATGGATTTTTATTTGAGAATAAGAATAAACATGGAGCACATTTGTTTAGGAGGTGTTAAGGAGCCACCTGTTTGCCATTGGGCTTGGTGTTTGACCACTATTTGCCATGTTCCTAGATCAACATTCTTTGCTGGTCCTCGAATTACATTTCTATCAAACATCCCCAGTGTTTCGCTTAATATAACCTATAGACATAGAATCAGAAGCATGGTTGATAAAATGTTGTTCAAGCTCTAAGACTAACCCTAAACTTCTGATTGGTCGATTCAAATGTTGTTTCAACACCAACAAGCATGCAGATCCAGGAATGTGTTAAAGTCAACATGACCCTATTTAATTTCTAAATATACATTCATGGTTTTATTGTACTTAATTCATAAGTGCATGTTATTCCAAAAGTGTGGTTTTGTAATCACTTATATAATAACTTGTTCTCTATAACTTCAAATATAAACTCAAATATCTTTCAATCTGCATTTATTCTGGTCTGCAATTTTCCCAATTTTTCTGATCCAATAAATTCCCAATTTAAAAAAAAACACCTTTTTTCTGAATATCCCATTTCATTCAGTTATACAACAAATTATTTGAGTAAAATAGGTTGAACGATGATTTGGAGTATCTTTGAGCAGTTGGACATGTACAAAGGATTAGAAGTCAAAAGAATAAAGGGAATGTTCTCTGTACATTTTACAACTCTTTGCGTTACTAATATTTTGTTTATTATTACCTATTTGTTTCATTATTATTTTTTACATTCATCTTATTTTACCACCTACTTTATATTTATATTTAAGTGGCTGATCAAGTTTACATTTCACTGCAAGCTGTATAATGTACATAACTGTGTATGTGACAAATAAAAATCTTGAATCTTGGAACTAAAAGTGCATGTTATTCCAAATAAAACATGTTTGTCTTTATAATCATTTATAAAAATTGAATAACTTGCTTAGAATATCTTTCCTTTATATCTGACATCTATGTCTGACATCTCAGATTTTTCAACCTGGCTTCATGCTGGTGTTGACTTGGACATGCATGAAAGATCAGACGTCCAAAAAAAAAAAAAAAAAAAAAATTTATATATATATATATATATATATATATAATGTTTTCATTATTATTTCTTATGTTCATCGCATTTGACCACTTTTAATCCATTTAAATAAATAGCTGACCAGGTTTACACTTCAGTCATTGCAGGTTGTATCCTGTATATAATTGTGTATGTGACAAACAAAAATCTTTAATCTCAGAACTGAAAGTGAAAGGAAAGGACATAGAGATGCACCAAGTAGGTCGGGTTAATCAATGGATGGACAGTGTGTAAGGGTGTGTCCATGCAGTCTGTGAGTGGGCGGTGTGCATGTGTGTGAGAGAGAGAGAGAGAGAGAGAGTGTGTGTGTGTGTGTGTGTGCGCGCGCTGGTGTAGTGGTCAGATACCCTGCTGCTTTTATAGCCCATAAATCTGAGCAGGCCAGCGGCTGCTGTAGTCAGCTCACTGAGAGCCTCTCATGCAGAAAATGAATCAGACCATTTAAAAGTAAGCGCAAACGCCTCTCTTCACGCACACACACTGCATGTCTGCCCCGGCCAATGCATAGGCACTCCACTCCATTCCATTCCAGCCGGCTTTAAGCTAATAAAACACTCCATTAATGACGAGCATGGTTTGTTCACGAGATACCTCCATCTCGCTCTCCATGATAGACGCTCTTGCTCTCGCGCGCGCGTGGACCACGCTTTTTGCTGTACTTAATCAAAACGAGCTGTGACACCGTATCTGGCAGTGGATGGGTTATTGAATTAAAGCAGCTCTTTAATGTACTCAAGTCTGCAAACTCATCTCTGCAGTCTTCAATATCGCATTAAATCGAGACGCCTTTCTGTAATTTTATCATCTCACATGCAAACTTACTTGACCTACACGCCATCCGGATGAAATCTACCAACATTTATGCATTTCCTCTTTCTGCTTCCACAACTGCTGAATAAAATCACCTTCATCTCTCTCTGATCAAAATGAAACGTGTCATAAAGTGCTAGACTAAGTTATGCTTGCCTGTGCAAAAGTCACTGCCATGTGTTCTGGGTAGTTGCTAGTGCATCTGTTTGCCAGGGTATTGCTATGCAGTTACTAGGATGACAGGTGGTTGTTTTGGGTGGTTCCCACAGTGTCTCTAATTGCTGGAGTATTTTGGGAGGTTGCCAGGGTGTTGTTATGCAGTTGCTAGGGTGTTTTGGGTGGTTGCCAGGGTGTTGCTATGCAGTTGCTAGATGTTTTAGGTGGATCCAAGAGTGTTACTAGCTATTAGATGTTTTGGTGGTTTCCAGGGTGTTGCTATGCAGTTGCTAGGGTGTTTTGGGAGTTTGCTAGGGTGTTGCTATGCAGTTGCTAGGATGTTTTGGGTGGCTCCAAGTGTGTTACTAGTTGCTAGAGTGTTTTGGTAGATTGCCAGGGTGTTGCTATGCAGTTGCTTGGGTGTTTTGGGTGGTTGCCAGGGTGTTGTTATGCAGCTGCTAGATGCTAGATGTTTTGGGTGGCTCCAAAAGTGTTACTAGTTGCTAGAGTGTTTTGATAGGTTGCCAGAGTGTTGCTATGCAGTTGCTAGAGTGTTTTAGGTGGTTGCCAGGGTGTTGCTATGCAGTTGCTAGGGTGTTGTGGGTGTTTGCCAGGGTGTTGCTATGCAGTTGCTAGGATGTTTTGGGTGGTTCACAGAGTGTTACTAGTTGCTAGAGTGGTTTGGAAGGTTGCCATGGTATTGCTATGCAGCTGCTAGATGTTTTGTGTGGTTGCCAGGGTGTTACAGTATAGTTGCTAGGGCATCCGGGAGGTTGCCAGAGTGTTGCCATGCAGTTGCCAGGATGTTTTGGGTGGTTCCCAGAGTGTTATTAGTTACTATGCCTTTTTTAGGGTGTTTAGGTGGTTGCTAAGGTGTTACTATGCAGTTGCTAGGGTGTCACTATGGGTGTTTTGGGTGGTTGCCAGAGTGTTGCTATGTAGTTGCCAAAGCATTACTATGCTGTTTACCAGAGTGTTTTAGTAGGTTGCCAAGGTATTACTTTGCAGTTGCTGAGGTGTCACTATGGGGCCAAAACATCTCAACTGCATATTTAGGATTCAAATTCAATGTTTGTAAAATACTAAAAGTCAAAACACAGTGTATGTCTCACTCAAACAAAAATCCAGCAAAACACACAAGCCGCCGCCTTCACTGTCTGCCAGTTTAAGAGCATTTACATAGATAAAGGCGTAAGGGCAGCCAAACTGGGTAAACAAGAAATATTTGCATTCACCTGAGGGCAAGTGCCGACTAACTGTGGCACTCCCATTGGCCATCTGCTTTTCTTTTCTTGTCTTTCTAAAAATAAACACCATATGATGTCAGTTTTCATCTTTTTGTCCCGTAGATTAGTGCTGGAAATAGTGTGTAATATAACACTTAAAATATTGATTCATGTTGGATGAATTTTGGAAAGAATATTATTCCTAAAAATGAACTTTTCAAGAAATACACAAACACACATACATAAAACAGAGATGCACAAGTGATCCCCAGAGCTGGGTAGTAACTGAATACATGTAATCTGGATTATGTAATCAGATTCCAAAAATCAAGTATTTATTAGATTAGATTAAATTACACTGTAAAATACTTGTAATCAGACTACAGTTACTTTTTTATTGATTACATGATTTCATATTATTCACATAATAGCAATTAATTATTCATAATTCATTGATTCTCCCTAATTCCTCTTTTTCATCTTTTAAATGTTCCTTTCTAAAATAGCCTACTGCTTATATACGCTCAGGATGTTCTCCAGTTTTGTGGACATTCACACAAAAACCAGTCATTAGTCAGGTGGATATAATTACAGAAAATTGAAAGGCCACACATTTGACCACTGGACTTAGAAAAATTATTTCAATTTTAAGAAGTGTTTTCTCAACATTTCAACACTTCATCAACTACTGATGAACACATGAATTTTTATTTGAATTATCACTCAGTAGGTTATTTAATCATCTGTGTTTTTGGAAGGCTTTCAAACACATTAAAATGCACAAATTCACATTTCTTATTTACATGTAATTCAGGCATTCCCAAACTTTATATAATATATTTATTTGAATTCCCCCTGAGATTTTAAGGTAATACTTTAATAATTAATTAGCACATTGGCATGTTCACAGTTCTGTCAAATGACATGCAGGTAAACAAATACATTTTTTTGGTAAGTGTTTTATTTTGTTTGTTGTTATTTTAAAATGATTTATTTTAATTGTACATTTTTATGATTTAATTCATTATTAGCTTTTCATTAAACTTACGAACCCACGCAGTTCCTATACGAACCCCAGTTTAGGAAACCTTTATGTAACGCAATGTTTAATGCACTTCATCATGTCAACAACAAATGGAATATATTTTCTTTCTCTTTGCGTTTTTATATCAATATGGTACAAGATTATCTTATTAAATCAATAGGATAAACACGTTAGGTCAAAAGTAATCAAAAAGTAGTCTGATTAAATGACCTAAAATGTGTAATGTAATGGATTAAGTTACTAACTACAATTTTTGCCATGTAATTTGGAATCAATAACTGGTTACAATTTTCAAATAATCTACCCAGCTCTGGTGATACCTATAGACTCCAGTAGTCTGCGTTTGGACGGCTCACGGCTTTAACAGGCTCTCTGTTCCTCCAGATGTGAAGTGTGGATGGATCTCCATGGCTGGTGTTTGTCTGACACAGAGAGTCTTATTAAACACTGTGACATTGGAGTGTGTTTGCTTACAGAAGCCTCATGTTTGACAGCCCTTTGTGCGCGTCGGTCCTTTATGAAATGTGTCAACAGCTCCTGCTTGACTCTTATCTGTGCTGATAGACACATGACGGTAATAAAACACTCGACATGAGGCGCAAAAGACGCAGAAGCTGCGGTGCAATTAACCCACGGTCTGGGTTTGATTTGGCCTAGATACACAGAATAAATAAACTATTTTCTGTCATATTGATGCTGGTTAGTGACATATAGACTTACTCTTATAGGTTATAAAGCAATATAATAAGATGAAAGTGTAAACATGTAGATGAATGATGTATTAAACCTGCTATATATCTTGTGAAATTACACACAATTACATGCTGAGCTGGGTAGATTACTTACAAACTGTAATCTGTTACTGATTCCAAATTACATGACAAAAATTTTAGTTAGTAACGTAATCCATTACATTACACATTTTATGTAATATAATCAGACTACATTTAGATTACTTGTGACCTATCTCACATTGACCGTTTTTCACATTGATTTAAATAGGATAATCTTGTACCATATTGATATAAAAATACAAAGAGAGAAGAAAATGTATTCCATTTGGTGTTATTAGCAACACAAAGTGCATTAAACATTATATTACGTCAAGGTTTCCTAAACTGGATTTGTGAAGGAACTGTAGGAGGTTTATGAGTTTAATCAAAAGCTAATAATTGATTAAATCTTGAAAATTTTAAATTAAATCAAATAATTTTAAAATGAATCAAAATAAAACACTTACTAAAATGAAATATGTTATGTGTTTACCCGCATGTCATGTGAAAGAAGATCATATTAGGTGAAAGATGATCAGATGACAAAAAAGTTGCTGAATTTGTAAATTTTCAGGCATTTTAATGTGTTGTGAAAGACAAACGCCTTCCGAAGTAATACATGGTAAAATAACGACTGAGTGATAATTCAAATAAAAATTTATGTGTTCATCAGTAGTTGATGCAATGTTGAAACACTTCTTAAACCTGAAATGATTTTTGTAAATTCAGTGGTTAAATGCTGTGTAGCCGCCTGACTAATGACTGATCTTTGTGTGAATGACTTTCTGACTGTATAAGCGGTAGGCTTTTTTTTTCCTTTTTTTTTTTTTTTTTAGAAAGGAACATTTAAAAGATGAAAGAGGAATTAGGGAGAATCAATAAATTATGAATAAATGATTTCCTATTGGGTCAATAATATGTAATCATGTAATCCATAAAAAGTAATTGTAGTCCGATTACAAGTATTTTAAAATGTAATATAATCTACAAGTACTTAATTTTTGGAATCTGATTACATAATCCAGATTACATGTAATCAGTTACTACCCGGCTCTGATTACAAGTAATCTGTGTAATCAGATTCCAAAAATTAAGTACTTGTAGATTATATTACATTTTAAAATACTCGTAATCTATTATCGTATTATCAAACTTTTTTGTCAGCCGAACCTCTTTCACCTAACATATTTACTTTTTAGCAAGTGTTTTATTCTGATTGTTGTTATTTTATTTTATAATATTTTTATGATTTAATTAATTATTATATTTTCATTAAACTCACAATCCCCCTGCAGTTCCTCCACAAACCCCAGTTTAGGAAACCTTAACATAATGTAATGTTTGATCCACTTCATGTTGTTAACAAAAATGGAATATATTTCCTTCCTCTTTGTATTTTTATATCAATATGGTACATGATTATCCTATTTAAATCAATCTGACAAATGAGTTCGGTCAAAAGTAATCTAAAGGTAATCAAAGAGTAGTCCGATTACATCACTTAAAATGTGTAATGTAATGGATTACGTTACTAACTACAATTTTTGTCATGTAATCTGGAATCAGTAACAGACTACAATTTGTAATAAATCTGCACTGGAAATAAGGACAGTGCAACAGTGAAAAGTGAAAATGCATAATGTGACAAATACATCCTGCACATTGTGACTTGATTAAATACTGGCCCTTTAAGACTTTACGACTCAAACTCTTCACTTAATTAACTTCCAAAGGTGTTCATTGGTCTGTATGAAACGAGCATTACTGAAGAAAAACAGAATTTACGGAGGCAATAAAACAACACAGGATCAATAGGCTGATCTGATTTGCTCTTCCAAACAGTGTATTGTGTTTCAGTCCTGCTGAGAGCATCTTTTGTTAGATGAACTGGCTGCTTTTCAAGTGAGACACCAAAACAAAAGACCAACCCAGACATTTAAACACAGACTCATAAATGAATGTGATATCACAGATTGTGATTCACTGAAACCTTTCTTTTCCTTTGAGTCATTTTTCATCTTATTTCAGAGAAGATTGTTTCTGGTTAATACATGTAAATGATAAATGGGTGGAAAAACCCATAGAATTACATTCAAGTATCGTGATCTAAAGACTAGAATTGGGAGTGGCTTTTTTGACACACATAGAACACCTTAGCAACTGCATAGATATAGCAACACACTAGAAACCAAACTGCAACATGCTAAAATCAATCGGAACACCTTAGCAACAGAAAAAAATGCCCTAGCAACCAGCTTGAATTGTGGCAGCCAGTATAAAAGTATTCTGAATTTCTTAGCAACGCCCTCACAACCACATAGCAACACCCTAGAAACCAAACTGCAACATACTGTACATCAGCCTAAAACCAGAACACCTTAACAACTGCACAGAAATGCTTTAGTAACCATTTTGCATTGTGGCATCGAGTTAACAACCATCCAGAGTGCCCTGGCAACCACATAGAATACCTTAACAACCACCTAGCAAAGCCCTAGAAGCTCAAAGAATTCCCTAGCAACCCCATAGTAACACTAAAACCAATCACAACACTTTAAAAAACTACATAAAAATGTCCTAGGAACCACCTTGCAACCCAACCTAGCAACCACATACCAACATGCTAAAAACCAATCAGAACACCTTAGCAACAGGACAGAAATGGCCTAGTATCATCTCGCATTGTAGCGGCCAATAAGCAACGACCCAAAATGACCTAGCAACTGCATAGAAACACCCTAGAAACCAAATGGCAACATGCTAAATCCAATCAGAACACTTAACCAACAGCTAGAAATGACTTAGCAACCATCTTGCTTTGTGTAAGTCAGTTAAAATCTATTACAGGTTCTTTAGCAACTCCATAGCAATGCCCTAGCAACCACATAGCAACACCCTAGAAACCAAATTGCAACATACTAAAATCAATCAGAACACCTTAGCAACAAATAAAAATCCACTAGCAACCATCTTGCATTGTGGCAGCCAGTTTAGAAGTATTCTCAATTCCTTAGCAACTCCATAGCAATGCCCTAGCAACCGCATAGCAACACACTAAAAACCAAATTGCAACATCACCCTAAAACCAGAACACCTGCACAGAAATTCTTTAGCAACCATTTTGCATTGTGGCATCTAGTTAGCAACCATCCAGAGTGCCCTAGCAACCACATAGAATACCTTAGCAACCACCTAGCAGTGCACAGTAAGTAGTGCAGATATTTCCTTGAGGAGCTGTGTTTTGTGGGACTGTCAGTGGTGTTTGTGGAGGGGAGCAGTGCTGTTCATGTTCTCCTCCCCCACTGCCTCGGGCACAAGTGCACTCTTGTGTCGTGGGACAATGCTGATGCTGTGAGCCGCCGCTGTCTGTCACTGGCACCGTCAGCCCCAGCGTGGGCCGCAGCACATGCTAAAGCTGCCATCAGTCTTCTGATGGAGAACTTCACACCCCACACAACACCGACAAATCAGTCCAAAAATCACGTGTGCGTAGACATGACTGTACATGGATGTACAGTAGTGAGAAGTCTTTCATTTCTCAGTTGTTTTTACTTCATGTAATGTCTAAAAACTTTATTTAAGTGCTTTAACATATATTTTTTCTTTTTTTATGTAAAGGAAAAAACATAATGGAAATATTGAAGATATTTTCTGTACTGAAAATATACATATTCCTTTACATTTTTTGTTAAAAACGATAAATAAAGAATAGAAAAAGTTATTTTAAGACCAAATGATCTGAGCTGTGCTATATGCAAAACACATAAAACAATACTTTAGAAACATTAACTTAAAGCATTCATATCAATACATTTTCTAGCCACATACTCTCGCTGTATGACAACAATTGACTAATTTGAGTCAGTGAATCTGTGAGTTTGTCAATGAAAAGTTTAATCATTGTATATTAACACACCTAACCGAATGAACCAGAGGCAGAGACGAAGTTGATACTTAGAAATATAATTGAGAACTAGTGAGAAGTTTTTAATTTCTTAATTTTTCATCTTAATTACTTTATTTCTGTGCTTTAACATATGAAAAATAGTATTTTTTATTTTTACTTTTTTTTATTTATTTTTGTTACTATTTTTGCAAAGGAATGAATATGTAAAGGAAATATTCAAGATATAATGCATGCAAATTCTTTGTTTAAACTTTCAAAAACAATAAATAAAGAGTAGATAATTTTGCAAATGATCCTTAATTTCTTATACTTCTTAATTTATATGATTTAAATACTTTATTTTTGTATTATTATTATTATTATTATTATTTATAATTTTTTTAAAGGAAAAAAGGAAGTATTCAAAATATAATGTATCTTTTTTCTGTACAAATGCTTTGTCTAAGCTTTTGAAAACAACAAATATCGAGTAGAAAAATTCTTTCAAAACCAAATGACCTGAGCTGTGCAAAATATATAAATAATGCTTAAAAAATGTATATAAATCCATTTTCTAACAACATTCTCATACTGTATGTCAAAACTGACCATTTTAAAGTCTACTTTTATTTTTCCCAAAGTATTTTACATGAAACCTTTTATTAAACATGCTATTATTAAAGATGCCAGAGTTGAGAAGATCTAAAGTCTTCTAGTAAAACAAAGGATGTGAAAATACCAATCAAGCCTATCATTTCTATGCTTTTTCTATCATTTAAGGTGAAGTGCAAATGTACAGTTGGGTGAATGAGGCGCAGATGTGTTGATGAGTGTGTTTTCCTCATGGCTGGGTGTGTGTGTGTGACCCCTCGCCTGCAGGGGAACCGGTCTGCGAGTGTGTGTGTGTGTGTGTGTGTGTGTGTGAGGAACGCGTGCCGACTCGCTGAGCAGTGCCTAATGAAGCGAGGAGTGTGTCTGTAGGGCAGACGGGCCTCGTGTTCCTACGCAACCAGGAGTCATGGGGAGGTGGTGAGACAACGAAATGGGGCTACGACTGCTGCTGCTGCTGCTCCTCCATATCAACACACACTCCTGCTGCCACCAACCCCAAAACATCATCTTTCTTTATTTCACCTGCTCTTCTAGTCAGTTTTCTGTCTTTTTGTACAAACTTCTAACTCTTAAGTATTGCATGCATGCAACACTCTAGCAACCACCTAATGCCCTAGCAACTATAATGGACACTTCAGCAACTGGACAGCAACCACTGAGAATACCTTGGCAACTGGTTAGCAACACCCTGGCAACCACTAGCAACATCCTGGCATTGTGGTGGCGAGTTTTGTATTGATGAACACCATTTTCTAAAATCTAAAAATATTGTTTAACAAAGTAAAAAAAATAAATAAATAAATAAATAAATTATATTGAATAAATTAACTTTGATACACTAGGGTGCAGTGTGTGTGTTAATAGCTTTCATTAATTTAAATAAAGCCGAAATAAAACAAAATAAATATTAGATAAAAACTTAAAGTTAAAAAACTTGAATGTCACAAAAAAGAAACAAAAATTTGAAATTAAATTAAAAATAAGTTTAAATTAAATTACATAAATGACTAAAAGGTTAAGTTAACATAACAAAACTACTAAAGCCTACAGTAAAATTAAAATGAAAACTGAAAATATAAAAACAATATAAAAAAAAGCTAATTTAAAATGTTAATAAATGCTAAAATAGTTTAGAAATAACATTGAGGGTGGACACAAACACTTCATAAATATTGCCAAAAATGTAATCACTTTTGATGCATCAGGGTGCAGTGCTGTTATTGTTAATTAAAACTAAAACTATTAAAAATAGTTTTTGTTCATTTAAATAAAGCTGAAATCAAATAAAGGATGAAAACTTAAACTTAAAAAACTTAAACTTAGAAATTTTGCCTGGGTAATGTTACTATGAAATAAATAAATAAATAAATAAATAAAAACAAAAACTTATAAAAATTAAATTAAAAAATTTAAACTAAAAATATTAAAATAACAACTAATTCACAATGTTTATAAATGCTATAATAGTATAAATGGCTACTAAAATAACACTACCAGGGTGGAAGAACACTACATTTCCCAGAATGCATTGTTGCATATCCAAGCCTCAAAAAACCAGCATGCCACAGTATTTTCCCAAACGTACACTGATGCATGTACATCATTTAATTTGACAGCATCTAACAAAACAAAGCTCTGGTACAAGATGCTGAAAACTTCAATGTTAAAGCTAAAACCGTCTTTCTGATGCATGAGTACAGACCAAACAACCTATTAAAACCAGCGCAGATTGAAAATAAAAACTCAAATCAAAGTTTAACCGGAATGCATTGCAGTGGTGTGTGAAACTGAATTCATTAACACATGCATTCACAACAACATTATTTTTGTATGATAATATTCACAAATAACATGAGTGGCATTGCAATACTTTCAATTCATCTCCCTCAATTCAAATTCACACTAATAAATTGAAAGGGAGTCAGTTCTTTGATTCTGTATTTTGCACAACTGCTAGTTTAAATAGTTGAGAAAATGGCCCAGAAAAACACATTTTAAAGCAGGACAAATGTAAAGCATTAGCATTCAGTCAGCTCAGCTGGGTTTTTTTTTTTTTTTTACAGTATCAATGGCTTCAGCCCACATGATAGACTCCCATATGCCTGATTCACACTCCAGTCCTTCACTGTCTCGAGGGTTTTGATCAGCATATGTGTGTCTCTCTCCTAAATGCTCTGGGACAGTCTGAGGAGGTCAAGAAGTGACCCAGTAATGGCCAGTCTGTCATCATGATCCTTCTGCTCTGGCAAACTCACATCCTGTAAAGAGCAGCCAATATCACGGGAATATTCTGAACCAACATAGTCAAATCTGAAAGCGCATTTGAACTATATTCCCATTTGATATGACAAAAAATGCCTTTATTATGAAACTATTGAAAATCGGCATTTCAGTGCCTTCCATAAGCCCATATAACAAATATAAATCACAAACAAGGCCTCTTTAATATCTCAATTAGGTAGCAAATAGATTAACAGGCAATGCATTCTGGGAAATGAAGTGTTTTTCCTCCCTGGGCCACAAAAAAGAATTCAAATTCATTCTACAAATTTGTGTAGAATGTTTTCTACCCCGTAAACGAAAATGTCTCGCAAATTTTCAGTCTCATATATTCAGTCTCATTCAAATTTTCAACCTCATATATCCCAGAAATATTTTGTTGAGTTTGCTTACATTATTTTGATGAGTTAAAGTAATGGGAAAAAAAACATGTTTCCATGACTTATTGATCAAATTCAATTCATATCTAGGAATTTGAAAGGCACTATCAATTCAGAACTGCATGATTAGAAGAGCCCTGATCTCAGTGTCTCAAACTGTGCTCAGATTGCAAAGTCTGCCATCAAAAACCAAATTCTTCCAGACAAATTCTCCTAAAACCATATTATCTTTATATTCAAACCAAATTATCCTTATATTTATTATGTGAAGTATGCATTCTGTATAGCCTAACATTTAAATTAATAAAATGAAATGAGTTCATTTTACTCAAATATTACAGAAAGTTTATTGTAGAAACAAAGTTATATAAACTCAAAATATGATTAATTTATTAATATTTCACTTTAATATTATTATTATAAAACTTTAATTTAGTACATATTTTAATTAAAATTGCCATTTTAATATGTAATATTTCAATTAATATATCTGTTATATATAAGTTCAACTAACAACTGACACTTTTTTATCATTATAAATATTTTTCCTACTAAAAAAAAGAATTTGTTTTTAAATGTCGTAACTCATTAAAAGTCTGAAAATTGTAATAATAATAATAATAATTATATTATTATTATCAATTTATATATTGGGGTTTAAAGTGTTCTGTATTTTTACTGCATGCCTATATATATATATATATATATATATATTAAATTGACATTTATACACTATAAATGTAATTTGTTTTTAAAAGTCTTAAAATAGTAGTAGTGTTAATAATAATAATAAATTATTATATTAGAGTTTACAGTGTTCTGTATTTTTACTGTCAACACACACACACACACACACATATATATATGACAAATTTTTACTATAATAAATATTCTTCGTATAAAAAAGTCATTTGTTTATAAAAGTCATAAAAGTTTCAAAGTAGTAATAATAACAATATATTAGGGTTTACAGTATTCTGTATTCTTACTATATGCCAACATTTTTATCTCTGAGACAAAGCAGATCATTACTCCAAGATACTTACCTTCAAAAGTTATGAAAGAGTAACCTGTGAGCAGTAACGTCTTACTCTGGGTGTAAGCGCGTCTGTTCTCAGATCAGCGTTACGGTTAAGGGATGAAGCGGCGCGGTCAGTGCTGTTCTATTCTTAGTGTTCACTGAGACTCGGCTGGGCAGGAGAAGGTGCGAGAACCTGCTGCCAGCTCCCACCGCGCTGATCAAACCGCACCCAGCTGCGGGGCCCATCGGCCATCTGTCCCCGAGATACAGAGCCCCGAGAGCAGCAGCGAGGGCCCGCTAACACTCCCGCTGAACGGAGGGGGCTCGCTCTCCTAGCAACCGGCCCTTCTTTTACATGTGTTTCAGGGGGTGCAGTGTCCTTATGGCGGGCCTTGCTCGCTTTCACTGTCCTATTTATGGTAATGAGCCATCTGCCCTTTCTGCGGTGCTCGAGGGGAGTGTCTGTAACGGGACAGGCCAGGGGTGCTGTAGTGATCCTATCTGTCTTTTAGCACTTAGCAGACGGACTTGTTGATTCGCTGGAAATTGAGGTGAATGAGCCGTGGTGCAATGCTTGTTGTGTCCAGACTTATTAATTTATTTAAAAGAAATCATTAAAAAAGCAAATCATACAGACAATGGCTTAAATACACCACTTTTATCAGGAGTTTCACACTCTGAATTTGCATGATGGTTTAATTTTTTTTTTTTTTTGGTGAAAAAAAAAACATCTTAATGAAAGATCTAACAGCTAAAAATGCATATCAGAGCAAAAACCGAGCCCTGAGGTCAAAAGAACTGCCTGTAGAGCTCAGAAACAGGTTTGCGTCAAGCCATACATCTGGAGAAGAGTTTAGAAAAACATTCTGCTGCATTGAAGGCTCACAGAATCATGTAGCCTTCATTATCCATAATGGAAGACGTTTGAAACAACTAGGACTCTTCCTAGAGCTGGCCT
>JAFVLL020011862.1:0-22484 GCA_021397915.2 Tor tambroides
AAGCCATGAATACAGCGCCGGACATGACAGGTTTTCTGATACCAAAACAAGTGCTTTAAAGGAATACCTTAGCTTTTTGCCGTTACCGTGGCAGCCAACAACAGCACAGCTTAACCCTCCGCACATATTTATATTTAGTTATATTGAAAAAGTTTAAATTCAGTCGATCTTTTTACCCCGTTTTAACATGTATTTCTATGGAGACAGGCCGTAGCTGTCGGGCAAGATGGCGGATAGCAGCGGCGGCACATAATATACGCATTCTGATTGGTCAGATCGCCTGTCAGTCAAGCTCTTTGCGAACGGTCAATTGTGATTACAACACATGATTTTTGGGTTTTATGACAGTATGCACTTAGGGGAAATTAGTGTTCACCTCAAAATAAAACTAGCTGGAACTAACAATAATATTCTAGTATCAGGTGTTGCATTGTAAATCTTAATCAGAGTTAATCTACTAACAAACTTTGTCTTTTTTCTGTTAGCTGTTCATAAGAAATGCAACATTACACATTAAGCAGCATTAAAATTATATGGTTAAATAGATGCAAAAATGTCAGAGACAATTTAGTTTGTAGATAAATGCAACAAAGCAGACCAAGTGCAATTAATTGCACTTGAGGAGAAAAATGAAAAAGGACTTTCAATACAGTGCTCGTCAAAGAGGTGCTTTTTGTATAAAACCACTTTCCAGAGCCAGAAACAGCCCTAAAATACATGGTCAATTGTGTTGAAGGGGTATGTGTGCATTGCCATGGTGATAAGACCAAACAGTGCAGTAAATTGTAAGTAAAAGTTGATGACATTCTAGAGTCTGTTAAGAGAGTTAAGCTCCTATCAACCCAGACTAGCAAAGATAAAATGCAACCAGGGGCCCAAGAACCATCTGGTCTTCACCTGTGTTGAGTCTATTCAGAACCCTAAACCCCACTCTAACCTCTGTGACACTACAGGAATTTTAATAGAGATTCTGAGACTGAGTAAAAGAATGAGATTTAGAGATTGTCCACTCTTTGATGTCTATCTGTCAACTGTTTCTTCGAATCTCTTCGATTTAATGCTCATCTTTCATTGCCTGTTGCTTTAACTGTTTTTTTTTTTTCCTTCTTGACAGCTCTGGAGCCTCAAAGCCCTCACCTTCAGATAAATACGTATCATTCAGAGATTAATTGAAAACAACAGAGCTCCTGTCTATGGATCTGATCTTGTATGGATAAAAATACTGCACACAGATACAAGCACAATCTGAGGTGGGACAGTGAATTGAAAAAAAAAAAAAAAAAAAACTCTCCTGTTAAGGTAATAATTAATTTGCTAAAAGTTTCTAAGTTGTATTTGCACTATAATTTGAGAGTGTGCAATATGGATAAGAAAGTAAAGGAAAACGTCTTTAAATAATATGAGAAAAATTAATTATTTTGAGAAAAATAAGATGCATAACTGAAATGAATTTGAAAAAGCAAAATTTTTATTGAGTTACATCAAGTACAGTTTTGTTCCCAAAGCAGTTTTCATTGTGCTATTTACAAAGCAGTTTTGATTATAGTTAATTTTGTAAAGATAAAGACCTTATTTACAGTATATAGCAGGAGTGGCCAATGTCGGCCCTGGAGAACCCTAATCAGTAACACCTGAACAAGCTAATCAACGTCTAAGAGTTACTAGAAAGCTACAGGCAGGTGAGTTTTAATCTAGGTTGGTGCAAAACTCTGCAGGACTGTGGCTCTCCAGGACCGAGGTTAACCAGCCCTGGTATATAGTTTTTACACATATCAAAAGAGTTGTTGGTGTTGCTGAGAAGTCAATGTAGTGAGGAGTCAGTGTCAATGAATGAAACTTTTATCACAGTCATGTTCTGGGTAAAGTTGGGTGGAGATCAGTGGATGGGTTTGGCCATTACAGCACGAGGCATTTTTTGGATTTGAAGTCTCCAAATACTCTTGCGAGTTTGCTTGGATCACAAGTGCAAGTAAACCATGACCAGTATAAGTTTGTTAAAAAAAAAAAAAGAGTCCCAAATTTCAGGTGAAGCTAAAGGTTTACTTGACAGGATCCATCCTAAGTTTTTGTGAATCTACACCAAAGTCATAACCTTGAGTGACGCTGGCTGAAAGCGGCGGATCTTCTTCTTCAGTGCTCTGGAAGCTTTGATGCGACAGGCTGCTGGCTCTGGGCGATGGTGTTGCTGAAGAGAAAAGCCTGCTGCCGTTGTCCCCATCGCAGCCTGAGCCCACACTAAACCACCTTCATCTTCCTCTTCTTCCTCCAACAGGTCCTCCTCATCCAGCGAGAGACTGCTGTCCGAGTCTGAGGCCGTCTGAGAGCCCTGACTGGACTCACTGTCTCCAAAACGGTTTGTGGTGTAGTCGCTCATCTCTCCATCACTGCTTGCTGCGATAGTAGAGTGAAAGAGCGATGCACACTCTGCTGAGTACTCCGAAAACTCTGATTCGCAACGAGGAGGGTAGCGGCTGGAGATTGGAGCTGCTGGATATCTAGATTCCAAGTAACTGAAGTAAGAGGAGGTGGAGAGCGAGTGGGGAAGGGCTCGTGGAGGACAGCCCCACTGACCTGAGCGTGGCCTGGCACTAACACTCCTCACCATGGCCCCCTTTCGAGAGTTTAACATCTCTTTGGATCTCTGGGTGTGGAGAGCTGGGGGCAAAGGGATCTCAGAGGAGGAAGGCCATTTCCGAGAGCTTTGTTTCTTTGTGGCTTGGTCTAGAGGAAGATGCAAAGGTTCTGGGGCTTTACGGGACTTGGTGGACTTGGAGGCTTGGCTTTGTTGAAGGTGAGGGTTGAAAAGTCCATTACAACTGCAATCTGAGCAAGAGTTCATTTGGGACTCTTCCAGATTTGTTACTCTCCCTTTGCATGAGCTGGACTGCTTTAAGTCAGCTCGGGTTTTAGTGCAGAACTCTCGAGACAAGTGTTTATGCTGCGGTTTCTTTGCCGAAGGCTTCTCAGAGCTCTTCTTTCTCAGTTTTACAGATTTCATTTTCTTGTCTGCCTGACGCACTTTCACCCTTTGAGACCCTGCTGGAACAAACTGTGCATGGACAAACTCTAATTGAGGTGTGCCACCCTTATCACCAAAAGAAGCTCTACCGTCTTCTCTTCTGAGGGTAAAACTTGATCTCCTCTCTACTGGCTTTGGGACCATAGATGGCTCCTTGGAAAAATGTCCACTCCCTTCGTCTGAGAGTCCATTCTCAGACTCAGTACCAGCTTTGCTTGTGGCATTCTTTATGGGAAAGTAATTATTTTGGAAATCCATCGTAGGTGCTGGGTGTGTGCCATTGCACAATGTCTGGACATCATTTGCTTCAGAATTGGGCTCCAGACCAGGTGCATTCCTCTGCTGCTGATTGCTGTTTAGTGCTGAAGATGTTTTCCCAGTTTCCAGTGCACTTTCTAAAGGCATTGCTATTTGTTGAAGGGATCCCAGAAGTTGAGGACCATTCAGCTGTCCATAGGAAATTTCTTGGGATCTGGGTCTTTGCTCCTGTGTACTGCTAATAGTGTCATTTCTTTTTATGCTTAACAGGTTTATCTTACTGGAGCTTCGCTGTAGTAGCTTGTTGATATATCCAGCAGACTTAGAATTTGTGGACCCTTCTATTGGGTTTTGGGTTTCCTCTTCAAGACCTACTCCAGACATTCCATCAAGTGCTACAGGATTTCCCTGATCAGTGGTGCAGCTGAAGATGGGGCTTTGTAAGGCCACAGCATGCAGTGGACTGGGATAACAGTACACTTCTGTCCCATTGCTAGATACCAGGTTACTCTGGTATTTGGGTTCTACTGAGGGGTTTTGGAGGCTACCGCAAGGGGTGGAGATCTTCACAGCAGTGGATTTGAAGGGGCCAAAAGCAGGTGCAATCATTCGGTCAAGGTCCCCTGAAAGAAAGACACAAGACAAATGGCATCAAGATAATGTACTTTACATTTCAGAAGCTGGTTATGACTATAGTACCTACAACAAGATTCTACCCATATACCCCATAGTTCTTTGTTGAAACTTTACCTAAATAGCACATTTTCATGCTTACCTGTGGAAACAGGTCTTTGTCTTCCTCTTTCGGCTTGAGCCGATGTTGTTCGTATACAACTGCTACCGAGCTTTACTCCTGATCGTGGTGCATTGGTCTGGGCAGTACTTTCATCAGCAGAACAACGACGGGACACACCGGTCTGTCCAGAACCACTACGACCATGTGGCGCATATGAGGTGGAGAGACGAGGAAGCAGACTGGTCTGAGATGAGGAGAAACTCTCGCTGTAGACGGAGGTGCAGGAATTGGACAATGAGCCTGATCCACCATCGCTGAGCTCGTAGAACCCTGGGAGTAGAAATTAGCACTGTTAGATTCGATACAGAGTTTATTTTTGTAACGAAAAATGTTTGATGTTCTCCTTCAGTTCTAAAAATGTTGGAGGCTGGTGTAAATTTTAAATGTTAAGTGTGTATTTGTTAGTGTTATGTTCAACACATTAAGGCCATTTAAACAAACAGTTTACAATTCCATTTGGTGTTGGCAAATGGAGCAGAAATTACAATTGGTAATATGTGAATGGGTATGTTTAGTCACCTGAACTGGGTCTGCTGTCACTCTCCAGGTGTTCAGTGGATGCTTTACACACATCCAGTTTCAGGTCATTGATCTGTTGATCTAGCTGCTGGAGATGAGTCTTCAATCCCACATCCTGTTTGCGTAGACGTGTCTGCAGGTACAACACACATTCACAAATTTTAGTCCGCAAATAGGCTAAATCCCCTTCATACCATGCTTTATCACATACAATTTACCTGTTGCATCATGCAGTGTTTAGTACAATTATTAACCGCATGTGCAGACTTGTGTATATAAGATCAGTATTCATGCTACAAATACTATGCTGAAAGTTTGAGAACTGTGAAGTGCAATAAACTCAAAGTCAATCAAGCACAACAGAACTTAGTGTTCTTTGTTGAGCTATTCTTTACTCTGATTCCAAACTAACCACAGGAGAACCTGGAAAACTGGATGCTTCCAGACATTAATGGCTGATATGACTCCTGCTGTTATACGACATAGACAAGAGGAAAAAAGACAGAGAGAGAGGAAGCCAATAAAGAAGGAAAGAGGTTGACTATTAACTAGGCAAGGATAAAGGGTAGCCCGGGGGAAGTGCTGTAAGATTACTAATCTCTCTCCTGGAGAGGAACACAAACTATTGTGTAACCCAAATGTATAGGAACAAGAGGAAATGGCATGCCAAATACAGAGCATCTATAATGGTTGACTGTAAACTAGCTTTGCAAAGTAAAGAGTCACACCTGTGCCAAACTCTGACAAGGCACAAATTTTAGTCTGTCTTCTTTGTACTTGCCGGTTAGTGAAAGAGAAGAATGAGGAACACTAATCCGATTTTATCTGAGGGCATTACTGTAAACTGTGGTTGTGTGGATAATGCAACCAGTTAAAACAAACCACTTAAACTGAGAAAATCCTTATTGATAATAGGGTTAATATTATAATGAAGGGTTTTCTTAACTAAAGGGGTTTGTTGCAGTTGGGTATTGATATTTGAATAAATATGAAGGTAGAGCTGCCATATGTTTTCTCAAGGTTCCTAGATATTTTGACTAATTAACCCTTTCTTTTTAAAGCTTGCACAATGAGCAGTATCTAGCTGATGAAATAATTTAATTTAGAAACACGTAATTCACTATGAAAACCTTCATAACTCTTTCAGGAAATTACTTTTCCTGGAAATGTATTGATATTTTGTTCGGTTTTCTGTTAATTTTGGAAATGTATTTATAAACAGCAAATCAGAATCTTAGTGCACACATACATCCTCATTGGTGGAGCACTTAATGTAGATGATATCCACTGTGCATTTTCCTTGTGCTTTGGGAAAAAAGATGCCATTTGGTGATTGATTTAAATGGTGTAAGAACACTACTGCCAGTCACTAATATGTCTATAGACCAGAGTCAATTTAACCGTCGAGCATTAGAAGAGTTCAACAAAAGTCCAAAAGGTTCAAACGTGCATCGGCTACGGGGTCAAACCTGTGTCGCCGACCGGGCCACAGTTCTTCTGTTGCCATTCTCATTAAATTGGGTTAATCATCAGAAACGGACTGGCCCCCCTCAGAGCCCTTGATTTATGACCCCTCTCTATATGACCCCCAGCTGAGCCTCTGATTCAGCACTGGATTAAGTCATCAAGGGCACTGCTGAACCATGCACAAAATACACCAATGACTCGTCACTACAGTAAGAGCACGTGGGAATGTAGGTTTTATGCAAAAATTCTCATTTGCTGCTGGAAAATCTCAATAATGTAAGAACTGACTATATCACAGAAAACATCTGGTAGATCTATCAATATTCATTCAAAATGAACAAATCAGATATGTTCTTTGTTAACACAATCGTAACAAAAATGTATGTTTACATGTTAAGTGTTTTAAAAAAGTCATTCATGTATTTTACAAGGTTTTGTCAGCTATAAATGAAAGGACAATGTCTTGATGTCGCGAGCATTTTTTACTTGACTGGTGTAAATAGTCATATGACTAGAGCTGTGTAATCCATTTTGCTTCTCTAAGATGATGCCTTTGTCAAAGCTCCATAAAAGTAAGGCAAATACAAGCTGTAAAAGCATAACACAGACACTATATTTGATGCATGCAATATTTAAATGGCCTGTTATTGATTATTATTAATATGAATAAGATTGCTTTAACTCACATGTGAACATGTCAACAGTCAGAGCCCAAGAGCCCAATTTTGGACTGTCTGATTCACACGGTTTTATAATTAAATGCCAAGTACATTTAAATATGCATTTATACTTTAATATTTTTGTTGCCGACCTGTTATCAAAAAAAAGAAAAAAATTCCACTGTATACAATTGTCACCAAAATAATCCACATACTTTCATCAAAATTATTAATAAGACGTCTCACCAGCTGTTGTTTGAGTAGAGTAAGTGTTGCCTCCAATCTCAGTTCCTCTGTGCTCACGTTCTCATGTTTTGATGTCAAGGGCTCCTCTCTGTTCAGGGTCAGAGCCCAGTGCACCATGGCACTCTGTTTGTCCCGGAGGAAATGCAGCTCTTGCAGTCCGGCCAGCGCTGCGTGCAGCCTCTCTCCTGTCCTCCCCCGGTCCATTCCTGCAGCTGCACTCAGAGCACCTGACCCAGGTATTTTTCTTCCCAACATTATCAGACGTGCTGTTTAGACATTTCCAGAGAGGCGAGGAAATAACGAGATCCGCTACGTGACTGAGTTTGTCCAATGTGCGTCCTAGTGTGAATCAACTATTGTGTTTGGACGAAGCGAGTGAGTGTATATGGTACCTGTACAACCCCGCCCACCTCCGCGCTGACCGTGGAAAACCCCGCCCCTCGCTGTCTGATTGGCGGACAGTGACTGAGGCTGGTCCAGTGAATTTGCCAATTTTGCTTTGGTAAATGTCTGGGATGTGAATATTAAAGAATTTACGTGATCAAACGCTCGAAGCAGTCAAGCAAGCAAACAAAAAAAGTTAATTAAAAAAGTTAACAAAGTAATATTCATGAGCTCTGTCTGTATCAGGGTTCGCAGATTTCTATCAGGATACATCTCAGGATTCAGGATACGTAGATTTCTTAAGACTCAGGCGTCTCAGAAAAATAACGCATAAAAATGAGTCATTCATAATGGACACTTGTACACCTTTCATATGTGTCATACATTTATCCACATAAGCAATAAATAAATCGCTTAATCGAACTTCGTTTGCACAAGTAGCCACTAGCGCCCTCTTGCGTACGACGACTAACTTACAGAAAACCTGAAAACGTATAAATAATCTTCCAATAAAGATTGATAATTAAAATAAGTACACTGAAAACATTTTAAAACTAACCGGAAAAAAGTGACATGCTATTATTATGGTTTTGGACATAGGCCTACCATAGTACATGTATATTTTGTATAATGACTTTCCAAGAGCTGAAGGTAGCCTAAAACAATACAAAAGATACAATAATAGCAGTTTTTTAAGTGTGGACCAAGCTGAGCGTTAAACAGAGTTTATTACACTGAGAGTATCTAGAATCCATGTGCATTTTTTGTGATGTGCAAAGGAAACCTGTGTTGATGAGAACAGGACGTCAGATAGCATCAGGGTTCGAGCCCTCATCACTGGCGCTGTGAGGTAAAGTCAAATTGTGCCACACTGTCTTTCCTCTACAGCTCAGATGAGTTTACCTCTGACAGCCACAGGATGTGGGAGAGGAAGTGAGATACAGGAGAGATACTAAAATAAATACCACAAACAGACCTTTCATGTGTAAGCCAGAGGATGCAAAATCTGATCAAGATTAAATTCAATGTTTTATCAATGTCATAAAATGCGAGGTGGTTTGATGAGGTTGTCGAGGCAGCCATCTAAACAAACGAATCTCACAAATCCTGTCCCAGTCACACTCACAACCAAATCAAAGGATAGGAAGTAATTATATTTTGCATTTAGGACCTTTATGATATTTTGCACCCTTATTTTCATTATTTAGCACAAAGCCACTTATTACCAAGATGAAAAATAAATATATCAAAAAGCAATTATGACCGTAATACATTTATAAAGTGCAATCATTTATACAGACTAAATTATGTGAATTTAAATAACTACTGTGTCCAGACAAGATTTTTTTTCCTGTATACAGTAATCAGAATTTAATGAGAATCGTCAATGAAATAAATACCAAAACGGAAAATAAATAGGTTTAATTTAATTGATGTAAAATATATTTTTCTCATTTTGTTGATTTATTTTGGCTATAATATGGCCCATCCGTACAGTGAGATTCATTCATACAGTGACATTGCCGAAGTCAAAAAGAAAAAAGAAAAAAAAAAATCCTGTGTGAGAAAGTGACTCTAGTGTATCTGCTGCTGTGATTTTCATAAACTTACCACATGGGGAAACATTGTGTTATGAGATGGATGCTTGCTGTTACCAGCAGGTGGCGCTATGACCTAAGAATTAAGTGCAGTATTTGACCCCTGTATGAATCTCAGAAAAGCGATGTCCAAGTCACTTCATTTCACCCTAAAATGCAAATATATTATTATGCAAATAGATATTTTTAGATATTTTTTCATTATGGTAATGAATTATGGTAATATGATTAATTATCTTATAGCCTAATTATATTTCGGGTTAAATATAATGAAATCAAACCAAAAAATAAATAAATAAATATGAGATCACTGCCTGATACATTGAACTAGATGATCTAGAAAATTGAACTAGAAAATGTCATCTTGCAGCATTGTGAGGGTCCAGTGTCTCAGCCGTTTGCTTTGATCAGTGCAAGGCGAAGGTCTCGGACTGTAAACTGCATGAGCCTGTAAGGGGAACTTGATGCTTATCTTGTCTTGCCTTAAATCTCTGCCGTAGATACAGGTCCAGTGGACATAATAATGCTAACATTGTCCTCTCTGGATGTCCTATGCCCTTATCCTCTTCAAAGCACTTTCTTATAGTGATGTCACAACGGTTTTGATCCCTCAGTGTCCTCCTTTGCCACTATGCACACCAACAAGGGTGTGAGTAAATGGCTACATGCTGATGTAATGTCAAATAAACATACATGCTCTGTTGCAAAACCTAGTGAGCCGCTCTGCTGTCACTGAAGCACACAGCCCACACTCTTAAAGGTATGAGTCACCTAAAAATTACAATTTGCTGAAAATTTACTCATCCTCAGGCCATCAGTGAGTTTGTTTCTTCATCAGAACATATTTGGAGAAATTTAGCATTGCAACACTTGCTCACCAGTGGATCCTCTGCAGTGAATGGGTGCCGTCAGAATGAGAGTCCAAAGCAATATTATGGATTGTTATAAATGTCTTGATGATGAATTTTTTTATTACAAAATGCAGCTTTTCACTTCACTAGATGTTAATTGATGGACTGGAGTGGCATGGATTACTTGTGGATTATCGTGATGTTTTTATCAGCTGTTTGGACTCTCATTCTGATGGCACCCATTCACTGCAAAGGATCCACTGGTGAGGAAGAAATATAATGCTAAATTTCTCCAAATCTGTTCTGATGAAGAAACAAACTCATGTACATCTTGGATGGTCTGAGGGTGAGTAAATATTTCATTTTAGACTTTCTATTCTTTTAAAATGAAAGGTTTCTAAAGGGTTTTTTTTTTTTTTTTCCACAGAAGAACCATTTTTGGTTCCCCAAAGAACCTTTTAGTGAACCTTTCAGTTTTTTTCTTAGTGTGAAGAATATTTTAATACTTTGAAGAGCCTTTTGTGGAATGGAAAGGTTCCATGTATGTTAAAGATTCTTTGTGGAACCAAAGATGCCAGTAAAGAACCTTTATTATTAAGCATGCAGGTTTAAGCATTTTATCAGGAGGGAAAACAAATGACACCAGAAGAATCTGACTCATTATATGTTCTTTTAAGGAACGGATCTTGATAACAGTTCCGTTTTTATCCCTACTCCTTAATGCAGAGCTTTTATCTTCAATATGTGTCTCAATTTTTCCGTGTCATTTTTTCTTTTTGTTTATCTATCTCTCATCCTCTCTCCTCCACCTTCACGAATGCAGCCGTCCAAATAAGACACAAAAGCCTCAAAACACAACCATAGCGACAGACAGAGATGCAGCGCAGAGCTTTTAAAGGATCGGAATCTTTGAGAGGGCAGAAGAAAGAAGTGTTCGGTGATAAGGTGTACCTGTATTTGTGAGGCAATAAAGGAGAGGTCACAAACAACAGGAAGTGCAGCAGGGGGAGCGAAAGGTAAACAGGAATCTGTTGTCATATGTGGAACTGAGACAGTGATGAATACAAGAAAACAAACACATCTTCATGTAGGCATTCACAGGGCTCACGGCTTTCAAGCCACCAGCATCTGATATCATGCACAAGGTATTTTACTGTGTGTGTGTGTGTGTGTGTTTTGAATAGAGTTTTATTTGTATGTATATAGCGTGGATTGTAAAATATGCACTTGCTGCAATCTAGAGCAAAACTTTATTGCTGTTTCATAGCTAAGGAGACTAAATTTAGTTCAACTGTTTCAGATTAGATACTTGTTGACATGCAGTGAAAGCTATAAAATGAATGTGGGTAGCAACTTTGAGCATTTGGTCGTGGAAGAATGTAATGAGGAATGTGTGAGTTGATCTCTAGAAGAAATGTCTAGGAAATTAATTATTAGAAATATTTTTCTTTTCTATTGGAATTCTTTTCCTAGTTATTTGTTGTGCATGATAGGAAGAAAGAAAGTATTTGTATAAATATGCACACATTTGGTATGTGTGTGGGTGTTGTCATAAATATGTGCACACGTGTGTGTGTGTGTGTGTGTGTGTGTGTTTGTATGGTCTCCTGTCATGAGGGGTTTCCCATGCTGGTTGTCTGATTGAGTCTCAGAGCTTCATTCACTAACAAAACCACAGATATGGGATTTCAGACATCAAAGAACATTTTCTCTTTACCTAAAAACATCTCTGAATCCCTTCAGCACCTCTGAGAGACTCACACAAACACTTTCCCACAGAAAGAAAGTCACTTTTTTACACATTATAGCACTTAATTCACCTTTCTTTCAACGTACTTGTGTATATTTATGAAGTATGTTAAGTCAAACTTGTCAAAAATGTCAGGGTTTTTTTTTTTTTTTTTTTTTTTTGCATTAGATGCAAAATATAAAATCAAGTAGGCAATAGTTTCTTTTAAAGAAATATAGCACGATCACACTTTTTTTTTTCAAGCAAAAACATTTCACAAAGAGATTATGTAATAAAAAAAATAAAATAAAAGATATACTGTAGTTACTCTACTAATATTTTTATTCAGCAAGGATGCATTAAATTGATCAAGAGGCAGTAAATACTTTTAAATTTTTGATAAAACTTACTATTCATATTAAGGAATCCTGAAAAATGTCAGTTTCCACAAAAATAATAAGCAGCACAATTATTTCCAACATTGATAATAATAAAAATCTTATAAAGATAACAATCTTTCCCCAAATTTTTGAACAGTAGAATAGATCCACTAAAAGTTATATATATAAAAAGTTTTTAGATGTGGCTTAAAGTCAACATGACTGTGCAATCTTGGTTTTATTGTATAGAATTCATTGTGCATATTATTCTAATTAATTAATTATAAATTTTAGTGTTCCATTTGCAACCAATTTAACCTCCTTAATCTGACATATTTCTGAGTGAAACAAGATATTCAATAAGAAAATAGAATATGGGACAAGACTTTTTATCCATCAGGAATTGATTGGATTGTGAAAAGTGAGCATTACAATCCAGAACAGAGGCAGACTGGACACGAGGGGTTGAAAATAAGTGTTTTGTGAAGTTATTTTAGAGTGAAAGCGCAAGTTTACATTCACATATTTTGGAATAATATGCATTAATATTTCAAAAGAAGTCAATTTTGATTTCATGTTGTCGTTAAGTGTCCAATACTATAATACTGGCCTTTAATATTACACAGGGCAAACCATTACAGGCCGTAATGTAAGACATGTGTGCGCAGGTGTGGCCACCCACACAAAGTCAAATTCTCTCGGTTTGAAGAGATGAGAAGTATTGATTTACTCTGATGTCATGTTACTCTCATGTGGAGACCATTTTCTGAATTTATTAGTGTTGTAAGTGTCATGCAGTGAAAAGGAAGGCATCCATCTATCTGTAAACCTGTCCATCTATTCCTGTGATGAGGCCCGGCATTACCCACAATCCTCTTTGCTCTAAACCACATCTGAGCAAGAGCAAAGGCAAGCATCTCTGATATGTCAATGAGATGTCTACACAAGCCACTGGCATCAACACAATGTTCAGTGCAGATTGTTAACGTGTGTGTGTGTGTGTGTGTGTGTAGAGGAGCATGTCCAAATATGTTTCTCAGCTAGTCACCACTAATATGTTATTCCCCCTTTGTTTATCTTTTAAGAGGGTCTGTGGGGCTTTTATTCTGTTATATACTGTATACAGTATCAGCATTGTTAGAGTAGATGTTTAGACTGTGACTGATGAGTGCTGTGCTTTATTAAAGCTTAAAGGGATAGTTCACCCAAAAATGAAAAGTCTGTCATCATTTACTCACCCTCATGTTGTTCCAAACCCACATGACTTTCTTTCTTGAGTGGAAGACAAAAGGAGATTTCAGCAGAACGTCTGCTCTTTTCCATATGAAAGCATACAGTGACCAGAGGCAATCAAGCTACAAAAAGGCAAAAACTGCACCATTAAATCATCATAAAAGTCATGTGATGAATTTCAGGCTCCTCACATAAGCTAATATGGCATTAAAATCTCATTTGCACTTTTGTATAGTCAATCTCGTAGCATCTCATTTGGTCACATGACATGAAAACCAATGATGTGTGGTATCATTGAGGTCAAAGCTTGCACAATGTGTCTTTATGTTGCATATATGAATATGCATGATTAACTGCTGTGAAAGGGAAAGATTATCAGTGAATAATGATTTAATCTTCACATATTGCCACCTTTTTGCCTTCAAAATGGAAGGAAGAAATCATGTGTGATTGTAACAACATGATGGTGATTTTTGGGTGAATTTTCACACAGCATTTTGGTTATAATAATAAGTTTTTGCTGTGTATTGCTGCTTATAAATTGAAATATATTTCATAAATAACTGTTTATGTTTACTGTTTAAATAATTATTTATGATTTTTCAGAATCAAAAAGTTTGTGTATTGCAGAAAAAGTGCAATATTATAGTATGATATATAGCTTGTAGAAATCAAATTAGCAGCATAATTTATTGAATAAATTTACATTTATATGTACACTATTGTTCAAAAGTTTGGGGTCAGTAAGATTTTTGACAATTATGTTTTTGAATATTGTCTCTTCTGCTCACCAAGGCTGCATTTGTTTGATCAAAAATATAGTAAAAGCAATAATAATCACGAAATATTATTACAATTTTAAATAACTGTTTTCTATTTAAATGCATTTTAATAAAAGCTGAATTTTCTGCATCATAACTCCAGTCTTCAGTGTCACATGATCCATCAGAAATCATTCCAATGTGTTGATTTGCTGCTCAAGAAACATTTCTTCTTATTATCAGTGTTGAAAACAGTTGTGCTGCTTAATATTAATAAGGTGAGATACTGTTTTTAGAATTATTTGATGAATAGAAAGTTCAAAATTATAGCATTTATTTTAAATAGAATTTTTTGTAACATTATTAATGTCTTTACTGTCACTTTTAAAGAATGTAATGCATCCTTGCAGAGTAAAATATTGATTTCTTAAAAAAAAAAAAAAAAATGGAATTCACCCCAAACTTTTGAGTGGTATAGTGTATATCTAGTATGTCTAATGTATATTACAAATGTATACAGTTTGCACAAGCTTTGACATTCATCTCTTTTATTTACAGGTTTACTCATCTCATCTCACACTCGTTCATTTCATGGGACTGTTGTATAACTCACGAGAGGGCAGATGTCTGCGTGAACAGAAAGAAAGATTGAATTCTGCCTGAAAGACTGCATTTAGCTCTGGGAGATTATGTTTTAAGGGTGAGTATAAAAACGTCAAGGTCCATTCAAAAATGAGTTATCCAGACCAACCTCCAGTGGCCTGTATTCAGACACAGACTCTTTGCTAAAAGAGAAGCACTCTTTCTTCCGGAGTGGAGAGAGCTTGATTGCTTTAAGAGCTTGTAAAGTGTTGGTCCAAGTCGAATTCCACACGTTGCCATCGTAAAACAGTCACCCAATTAATGTTAATCCGTTTTTAATGATGGAGTATCCCACAAGTGACCACACTGCTTGGGAAAGTTTGACTTGCAGCCATCTACAATAACAGAGACAGGAGAGGTGCGCTGATAGACCTGATTTAAAGCAACTCTGACGTTAAAGTAAAAACCTTGGGGTAAAGGCCTCTATATACTGTAGTTTATACTGTATCAGAGAATGCTGCAAATCCACTGATGTCAACTGAAATAGTGTTGCAAGAAAGTAAAATTCAAAGATTTGCAAAAATCTTTTTAAGGATACTTTTAAACACATTTTAAACTAAATATTAGGGAATATAATTACGCTACCTATCTTCTTGTAGACTCATTTTAAAGCAACATCACAACCTGCAAAACAACAACAAAAAACAATGTTTTTCTTAGTGTTTCTGTCTTTTTTTCCAATACAAGTATCTAAACATTCTTAAATCAAAATGCATTTACTTGAGGTGCTAAATGATAAAAAGTTAAGTATTGTTTTCTTTATTTTATTTTATTTTATTTTATTTTATTTTATTTTATAGAAAAATGAGTTAATTTTTGGTAAAAATAAGAAAAATATCTGTCAGTGGTTTAAGAAAAATAAACAAAATTAAGTGTGTTTTTTTTCTCACCCCATTGGCAGATATCTTTTAAAGCATAAATTCACTTAATTCTGAATCTTATTTTATTTTATTTTATTTTATTTTATTTTAAAGAAAAATTAACTAAAATTAAGTGAGTTTTTGGTAAAAAAAAAAAAAAAAAAAAAAAGTGCATTGGGTCAGTGCATCTCATAATGCATTGCAACAAACAAAGTGCCAGGATATTTTGTCTGCGTGTGATTGTCTCACTCTCACGTGTAGTCATATTGATACTTAAATATGCTTTTTTGTCTTTTGACAACCACAGGTCACTTTCATTGAATAAAAAATGAAGCCTGGATCTCCCTTTGTGTTTAATAGAAGAAAGAAATGGAAGTCATACAGCTTTAAAACAACATGAGGGTGAATAAATGACAGAATTTTTGATTATGATAGCAATATGATCACACCAGCAAATTTCATATGTGGCACATTTTCATGGATGTGTTTAGGAAATAGTCATGGCTCTAATTGTTGAAGCTGTCTCTAGTCTTGCTCCAGGCCTCACCAGATGTGTGTGTGTGTGTGTGTGTGTGTGTGTGTGTGTGTGTGTGTGTGTGTGTGTGTGTGTGTGTGTGTGTGTGTGTGTGTGTGTGTGTTTGTTCATTTCTTGCTGAGGCACCTGAGTTTACCTAGCCGGAGGCTTGAGCACCTGCAAATGGTGACCTCCGGCGGCTCTAGGACGAGAGGTTTGATTGACAGCAGCCCCGCCTGGAGTGTTATTCATCAGGAGGTATGTAACACGCACTGATGGACATCTTTATACAGCTGTCATTCCAGAGCTGTCTGTACTTCATTTCAGAGAAGAAAAAAGTAAAGATATAGTGACTTTACTTCTTAGAACTGGCATTATGTATTGTGACTATGCTTTTGTATCTCACAATTATGACTATTCTTCTTTTATTTATTCTTCTGTTATTTTAGTATTAACTATATTTTTTGTTAATATTAGAAAAACCATATGAACGTCACATGACATTTTAAAATCACACGTGAATTTTATTTATTTATTTTATTTTATTTTTTTTGTAAGGATTGAAACAGCTTCTATTTTTCGGTTTTAACTGAATTTTAGTTACATTTTTTGTGATCTTGTTATGTGGTTTCGTCATTTTTATTAGTTTTTGTTTTTAAAATAATTTTTATTTATATAGACATTTTATACACACACACACACATTTATATATATATATATATATATATATATATATATATAAACACTATATAAACACAGTGTGTGTATATATATGTATACATATATACAGTGCCTTGCAGAAGTATTCAAACCTGTTCATTTTTTTTACGTTTTGTTATGTTGCAGCCTTACGTTAAACCGCTTTAAATTACTTTTTTTTCCCACAACAATCTACACTCCACACACCAGAATGACAAAGCAAATAACAGGTTTTTAACATCTTTGCAAATTTATTATACAGAAAAAACATAAATGATTCCATTGCATAAGTATTCAAACCCTTATCTGGGACAGTTGAAATTTAGCTCAGGAGCATTCATATTGCTTGTAGTAACACACACACACACACACACACATATATATATATATATAGCAGTAATCAAAGTACTTAAAGTTACTTATTTCATTCAGTTGCCAAAGCAACATTTTTAATCTTTTACATTTTTTAAATGTTTAGTTAAAAATAAAATATTAATGCTTTATTTTTTATTTAATGTTATTTCTATTACCAAAAATTATTTTTAATAGATTTAGTTTTCAGTCTAGTAATGTCAGCAGGTTGGCATGATCTTTAGATTTATAAGGTTGGTAGCATATAGTAAATATCATTAACTATGAAAAATGTTGTGTCAATGAGAGATACTCGGCAATAAAGCTTAAGTCTGTGTGGATCACAAACACACTGGTCTGACAGCACAACTCCTGAGCTGAGGTTGAGAAAGCAAACACAACTTGCAGACACTCGTCCTGCCTGCTGCACACTCTCCTTCTGACTCACGTGCTTCACAGAACAACAGCAGAACTCCTCTAAAGACACTTTCCAGGCACAGATTAAGCCTGTTCCTGGAATAAAGTCCTCCATCAATAAAGATCCTATATTAAATTCTAGTTCATTAATATCATGTTTTAGACTAGATTTTTAGATTTAGACATATGCTAGAGCCTGCAAAGCTACATTAAAACAGTATTTCACCCAAAAACTGCAATATACCTAAACTAACTTTGAAACTTTAGAAAATAGTTCACAAGTCATGGAATTCTTTTATAGAATGTTTTTTTATTTATTTTTTTATTTATTTATTTTTTTGGCTTGTTTGTTTGTTGTCTCTATGAAGTGTTGTGTGAAAAAGAGCATATGAGAAAGAGAAATGATTTAGCACCTTTTAACTTTTTAACTGGTTCAAATGCACTATACTGAAATGTTATATGCTGTTTACACTAAAATACAGGACAAATTAGGTCCTTTTTTGATTTAATGTGCCCTTTAATAATATATGAGACACTGACTGTGTGTGTGTGTGTGTGTGTGTGTGTGTGTTCTTAAAATTTAGAGGACTTTTAGAGCACTTTAGAGCACACAGGATTGTTCCATAAACAGTTCAGTGAAAGAGAAGAGCAATAGATTTTACCTTTGACTTCAATAGAAATGGACAAGTAAAACAGTCTATTTGAAACTGACTCTGAGTAGATATACACATGCTTATTCCATAGAGTATAAAATCATTTGAAAAATAATTGAAAGTCCATTGAACATCTAGGAAATTAGATGTTTCTAGGTGGGATATGGATGATATTGATGGTTTCCCAATGGAAGCTTGTTACCGTCATGGGATAAAAAAAAAAAATTAGGTTATTGCGACTTCTTATCTCACAATGCAGACTCTTTTCCTCACAATTCTGAAAAAAAAACCAGAATTACAAGATATAACTCTTGACTTTTTCTATTGCAGTTCTAAGTTTATATCTCACAATTCTGAATTTATATCTTGATTTCTGACATTTTTTTTCTCAGAATTCTGAGTTTACATCTCACAATTCAGATTTTTCCTCAGAATTACAAATTTATATCTTGTGATTCTGAATTTATATATATGTATGTTAACACGATTGCAAGATATTAATTCACAACTTTGAGAAGAAACGTCACATCTTTATCTTGCAATTGTGAGTTAACATCTCGCTGTTCTGAATTCATATCGCTCAGACTTCTGTTCTCAGAACTGCATGTTTGTGTCTCACAATTCTGAGTGTATATTTTTTTTAAAAAGTCTGAACTGGGAGATATAAACTCAGAATTGTGAGAAAAAAGTGAATTGTGAGATAAAAATTCACCTGTAGCAAAACATTAAACCTGAGATTTGATTCCAGATATTAGGAAATTGTTAATGATGCAATTTAGTTTAGCGTCAGGTTCAGTTTGTAACCAGAGGAACAAATTTACTTATTTTTATTTACTCGGATAAAGTAGCTACTAAACACTTAATCAACCAATTTAAACAATTGCATGGTAAATCATATAGTTGACTAAACTTTTGTAAGAGCTGTTTTTCTGAAGTGCATTCAAACAAGTTTTTTTTTAATTGTTCCAGAAGAAAAGGCATGCATTTTCTGGTAATCTGGCAGGTGAGGAGAATTTGATATAGCGCTTAAATCATCTGAAAGTGTGGCTGGACATGATGAGGTGCTGATTGCCCACAGCCTGACGCCAAACAGCTCGAGCAGTGAGAGGGACTTTCATGAAGAGCAGGACAACATTTCAAGTGAGCGAAAACGGTTGAGTGGTAAGGAGGAGCAAAAGAGAGGGCAGCAGTAGGACAGGCAAGCCCTGACCATAATGCATCTCTTTTCAGCTGCTTCACTTGTGACGCAGAGCACTAAGGGCTCCGTTGGCCAGTACAGTGCCGTCCACTGTGTGCAGAGCCAACCACAGAACTCCGTCACCTCAGCAGGCAGTGGAAACCCCTCTGTGGCACGCTATCCGAACCCCCAAATGGCCTCTGCTGGCCAGCGTCTGCTAGCTAATGCCGTTAGCTTGCAATTTGGTTGATTAATTGAGAGCTGGTGTTATTTGTGGAGAATTTAGTTCTTAACGGTCTACAATTAACGCTGACAGTCAGAGAGCAAACTGCATGCAATATTTGTCATCATGAACGCCGGCCCTTGAAGGCTTTAAGCTGTTGAAAAAGCTGTTGACACAAAAGTAAGTGCACAGGCGTACCTGTTAAAGAGTGTTAGCAGTGTCCACTGCATGGCTTTGACTGAGTGTTGCTGTCAGATTCATTTAAAATGAAATAAACTTTATATGTTAGCTGCATTGATTTGATACTTCACCCCTTGGGAGTGACCTAAAGTAAAGCGCTTTGGTCTTACTAGCAAGCATGAATAGTGTTTGATAAAACAATGCAATTTTCCAGCACTGAATAATCTTCTAGTGTTTTTTTGTTGTTGTTGTCGTTTTTTGGACAGCATGTGGAAATGTAATTGTCACCCCCACAAAAAAAGACCATTGCTAAGTGTGATAGAGTTATAACTTGATAGGGTTAATATTATTATTTATAAATAAAATTTAAGTGCTTGATAAGTCTTGGTTGCTAGGGTCTTGCTAAGTTATGATCAAAAATTCAATTCAATTCAATTCAATTATGCACCTCCAAGTCTGGTCCATATATAATAAATATTCAGAAACATAAATATTGGAAACATCATAAAATCTTGCCACCTGAATAGTAACATGTTTGTTTGTTTGTTTTTCACCTTAAGAGGACACGCTGATTTGGTACTATCAGATGTTTCGTGATAAGGGCGGACTCTGTGAGCTGGGTATCTCCTCAGTCATCTGAGCTGTGTAAACTTACCACTGTAGGCCGTTACGCAAGACTTCACGTACAGTGCCCTGTCTTGTGTCTGGGCACAGGTACCAAGCGCTTTTGCGAACAGGCGCTAAAGATGCCAAGACTGACTGATGACTGAATGAATAAATACAAATGAACTAGTCCATTGTTAAAAAGAAATCTCTTGGAAAGTAAGAACGGGCATTGTTCTCCTATCAGGAATGTGTTAGCGATATCTCTAATCAGACAGACCCTCTCACGCTCTGCTAGTGATGTCATGACAGGTTTTCCTGGATGATTATGTGGTTGTGGGCGTCATTACACATTTTAGGAAATTTTTCTGACGTTTGTTTAGGAGCTCATAAAAATAAGCCAGCTGGATCTCCTTCTCAAGTCATTTGTAGAAGCGGTGATTGTGTCCGTTAGCGTCAATGAAAATCTAACGTTGTTAATGTCAGATGGGCGACTGTTTGTTTTGGCTCCTGTAGGGTTGCTAGGTGGGTCATTCTGTGTGGCCTTCCTTTATTTTCCAATCCCATCTCATGAGAAAACACCAGAGGTGGCGATTTCATTTGAATTTGTACGATTTGATTGGTATAGAAAATGTTGCTGCTCTGTTTGTTGTTAGGATTACAAAAAAGTTTTAATAGATTAGTTTTCATCTAGTTGAACCACTGATGTCACATGGACTATTTTAAAGATGTCCTTACTACCTTTCTAGGCCTTGAACATGGTAGTTACATTGCTGTCTTTACAGGGCCAGAAAGCTCTCGGATTTCATCAAACATATAGTGTGCAATTTGCCTGGGGGGAGGGGGGTGAATTTCCCCCCCTCTGGGCTATGCATCCCTGCCTCTGCTGAATTATTGTTATACCCGGTGGGGATAAAATGATTCGCGAAACGCGCTATAAAGTCCCGTTCTGAATCAAATGATTCGCGAAACGTGCTTTGAAGTCCCGTTCTGAACCAAATGATTCACGAAATGCGCTTTAAAGTCCCGCTCTGAATCAAATGATTCACGATACGTGATCCAATTGGAGCGCTTCGAAACAGTGAATCATTTTGCGACGCAATAGTTTAACTGACTCGGAGTTTCAAAAAGTTCTGTTGATACTGTTCTTTGCTCGCCTTCTCTATATAATTTATTCGCTGTTTGAATCACCAGGGAAATAAAATCATTACAATTAATAGACCTAACTTACAATGTTTTTTTACAAATTGTGATCATGTTAAATACATTTTCCGTCATATTAAAATCATTTCATGAAGTGACACCCATTTACTTGCCTAAAAAGACGGATTTATGATGTGTGTTAACAGATCACACTAGCATTAGGTTAGGCTATAATTAACGTTTTAAGAAACGTTTTAAGGCTGGAATACATTACATGACTTTTAACATCTGAACAAATTTTGAAACACTAGGCATCATACACTTACTGAATAGTCGCAAAAGACAATTGGCCATCATACACTACATGACTGAGGATCACACACTACCAGACTTTAAAGTTATTCAGATCACGTGTGCGCTATTGCTGGGAGACGCCTGACAAAATATCGTAAATATCTGTAAATATCGACTAATTAGAATGGGCATAACACTTCTGTTAAATTAATGAATAAAAGAAATTACACTATTAGGACTACAAGATTATGATAGAAATCATAATTGTCGATTATTTCTCATGATGTTTGAATTATTTTTACTGTAGCCTAATACAGATTTTGTATGGGGCAGCTGATATAGGCTAACTTTAGATACACATCCAAAACAATCTGGAGCCATTTCTGAACAAGCAAATTTTAAGTAAATACTTCAAGTATAAAAGTAAATTATGCACAGAAAGCAAGCAATGTGACAATACTTGGACACGGACAAGTTAGGACAAGTTAGAAGCATTTGCTGATTGATTAAAGACTGGAAGTTCAGTGACCAAACTTTAAAGTCTTTACTCAATGACTGTACTGTTTTAGCTCCATCTTTCTATCAAAACCAATTACTGTTGCACAGCTACAGCAATATATTCTGTCAGTCATATTTCCTCACATGTAATCAGCGTGAATACATATTTGTTTTTATTTTTATAGCTTATCATTTATTCATCATGTTCTTAATGAATCCTGTTCTTTCTTGCGGAGTGAGTGGTCGTATGTCTCATGCAAAAACATAATCAAAATGCAAATGAAGAGTGAAAACTAATAACCAAAGACAAATATCAAGCTTGTTTGGGGA
>JAFVLL020011863.1:0-25107 GCA_021397915.2 Tor tambroides
CTCGAAAATGCGTTTTTGCGTTAACATCTTGAACGGGAGCTTGTGCAGAGCCCGGTTCAAGGTTCGCAGGTCCAAGATTGGCCGTAACCCACCACCTTTCTTGGGCACAATGAAGTAGGGGCTGTAAAACCCTGCCTTCATATCAGCTGGAGGGACCGGCTCGATCGCGCCCTTCGCCAGGAGGACTTCGATCTCTTTCCGTAAGACAGGGGCATCGCTGCTTCGCACAGAGGTGAAGTGGATGCCCCTGAACTTGGGGGGACGCCGGGTGAACTGAATCGCATAGCCGAGTCTGATGGTGCGGATGAACCAGCGAGATGGGCTGGGGAGCGCTAGCCAGGCTCCCAGACACCGTGCAAGCGGGATTTGCTCTCTACTGGTGCTCTCACACTCGTTGAAGAGGCAACTATCAGCTGTATAAACAGCGATCTCGTTGAAGGAGCCCTCTCCTCGAGCTGTGAGAACAGCTGTTTTTGCTCTCTCGTGAGATCGCGATCAACACTGTCAGCGCCGTAACACCCGCACCAGATACGCAGAGGCTCCTTCCCAAACGAGCAGCTCGTCTTCCACCACTTCTAAAGAAGAAAGAAACACACACGCAGGAACAGCACATGTGTTCGGCTCCGAAGCGAAAAGCAAATATGCGACGCACCTGCTGCTCATTAAATACTCGCGCTGTAGCGCAGAGCAGCTGTTGCAATTATCGCATGCCAATGTGCATTGGCTCGTTTTCTTACACTCGAAGTAGATTGGTCTCCCAAAGTGATCCCCAATTCGTCGGTCAGTTCCGATGTACGTCGAACGTGACCGACTGAAAGAGAACGTGAAACTGTTTAAAGTTTATTCCTGTGTAGGCCTACTAATGAATTCTTAAATACGCTGGGTTATTTAACTTAACTTCTATAGACATCTGTGGTATACCACATCTCTTTGGAGTACCACAATCACTTTAGTGCATTCCTCATTTTGTAAAAATTAATCAAAATCGCGTTTACAGTATTCCAGTCCTCCACCACATACAAATTGTGCCTTGCATGGGAAGAGAAATGTTTAAGAATTTTTTTATCATGAAATGTATAGATGATGAAAAAGCAACAATATCCGTTTTAAAGAAGTTAAGAAACACTTCTCAAGAAGTGTTTGATAAGCTGAGGTAAATGTATCCTCCATGTCTCAGGAGCGGTGTGTTTTGGAGGCAGTTCAACAATAGCATAGTAGTCAGCAGGTTTGCTGTGGCTCTCAGCAGTGTTTCATGAGAAAACCTCAAACAATCACCCACACACACACACACACACACACACACACACACACACACACGTTACAGATTCACTGTATTAGTGAAGACATCTCTCAGTGCTTCATACAGAGGGGATGATATTTGGAAAATCCCAAACCTGAACCTCCCCTAAACCAAACCTTACCAGCACATTTAAAGGAGACAATATTGATGATTTTATTTATTTTTATCATTTCAAATAGTGAGAAGCACTTGAAATGTGCTGTTGTAGCTTACTAAAATTAATCTATTAAAAGTAATTTTGGTTAATTTAAATAAATGTAAAATAAAATATAAATTTTAGATGAAATATGAATAATTGACATTTTGCCTTGATAGCTAAATGAAATAAGTTGAAGTGCTAAAATTACAAAAACTAAAACTGAAATAAAATAAAAAAACAAAACCTAAGAAAACTGACAAAAGGAACTAAAAAAATAACAAAATTACTGAAATGCACTAAAACGTAATGAGAATGTAAAAATATTAATAAATCAAAGCTTAATATAAAAGTATAAAAATTACACTCCTGAAATGTCATCACAAGTTGGTTCCATATGTTTGTGAGAACAAATGTGAATAAATATGAGGACGTCTATGAGGATTCAAAAATTTGTCATCTTGCAACCAATCAAATTCTTCTGTCGAGAAATAAACAACAGTCTTGTGACTGCAAAACAGATTAAATGTCCTGTCAGTAGACTATTGCAGTGTTTCTCAATGTTTATCATGCTCTGCCATTGTGATGCATCACTAAAACAGTCAAGGTGAGATATTTATTCACTTCAGTCAATCATGTAAAGTCAACCATATAATGATTGGTTGTCTGTCATCTACATACCCTCTGGCTATTTTAGAGACAATGAAACTCTGGTAACACTTTACAATAAGGGTACATGAATAATTGTACTAATGCCTAAATTAATACTTAATTCATCAAATACTAATGATTATTAAAGTTGTTAACTAATAAATTAATGAAGAGCTATCCTTAACTACAACTGGAGTCATATGGATTCACACATGAATAACGGCAGCCTTAATTAGGCCTACCTGTTAGTGCATGTTTGATAGTTAATGCATTAATTAACATTTATGGGTAAACTAAATCAAACAGCCTCTTTAAGAAATAGTAAGAAATACTCCGGCTTTGAAATTAATTAAAAGAATTTAATTTAATAATTTGAGCTTTTGACATCTTCAGCTTTATGATTGATCTTGACTGTTTTGTGTTGTTCTCTTTCCCTTTAAACTCACCCTGCTGTGACTTATAAACAGCTAAATAAAAATAAAACCTCAAAATCCACAAAGAACATTTGTAGAACAATCCTGAAGAAATGCCCAGAAACAGTTCATTCTCCATCCAGACGCAGGCCGTACTGTTCCTCCCCTCTCTGACTTCTTGAAAATCCACACCACATCTCTTAACCGGGCTAAATACTCACTGTGTTAGTACATGTGTATTTGATAGTAAGTATAAAATAAATCACGAGCTGAGTTCAGTAGGTAGTTAACAACAGTGAATTAATTATAATTGGGCCCCCTAAAGTAAAGTCATGTCAAAATATTGCATTAACCCATTTGTGCCCAAATTTTTCTGAATGGTTTCATGCATATAGTTGTGTTAAAAGTGTCTTATGTGAACATGTTCTGCATTTATTTTCCCCAGGTTTTGTTTTTTTTCTTGAAAATTGTATTTGAATGTGCAGCAACTATAGTTGCCGGTGGGCAAATATGTTGTATGCACCCCTCAATGTCAAATTTGAATAGGAGAAGAACGTTTGGAATCTAACTCAAAATAACTGTTTTCAAATGATCAATCTTTACTCATAAACAATTCATAAACAAATATATTATGGATAAAAGTCGAAGAACATTCGATGCAAACCCAAAAAAGCTGCATCTATCTTATAGTCTGTGGGGTAAAACGCCCCTAGGGGGCAATGGGTTATTACTGTAGTTATTCTGTTCTGAACATCCTTTGTTTTTCCATCAAATGTATTCTAACATGTTGGCTGAATAAAAATATTTGGATTTTATATTTAAAAATTACCTCAAGTTAGCATCAGGTAGCTAGTTAGCTAGCCAGTTAGCATCAGCTAACAAAATGTCTCAAATAGGCTATTATAATTTTATAATTCATAATTATTGATTATATTCTTTTTAGTTTTAAGCTAAAACTGCCTGTACTCTGATTTTGGCTAAATGTTTAAAGCAAATTGCTTTGTCAGACTGGGAGGCAATTTACCCCACCCATGGGGGCGTTGTGCCCCATAGGTGGAGTAAAACGCCCCCTTGGTACAAATTTAATTTTTGTTAAAATTCTAATAACATGAAAACTCTGGACATTTTTCATACTTTGTTTATAATATGTCATTGTCACTAAAACTATGATAACTTTTCTGAACACATTTAACTTTTGTTTCACAGAAAAAAATTACACAGTCCTTAAGGGGGGGGGGGGGGCGTTTCCCCCCACTCTACCCTACCTATAATGCTAATTATATAGGCATAACTATATAACAGAATCCCTAATCATGTTAGCATCATGTTAACGACATGCTAACAACATGTTAGCTGTGTCCGAAACCGCTCCCTATCCACTATATAGTGCACTATATCGGGTGTCAGCCATTTTGTAGTGCTGTCCGAATTCTGAGTGAACAACTTCATTCCCTACATTCGTTCACTACTTTTTACCCACAATGTATTCTGATTTTGAGTGCACACTCGCTGAAGCACTATTTCCCACAATCCAATGCGGAGAACCGACAAGCTGGAAGAGAGAGCAGGAGCGAGCGAGTTTGAATGAGAGATTCCGTTTAATTTACAAAAATGATGATAATTTAGTTGATATTTAAAAATGTTCATTGGTGGCGTATTCGTTCTGATGTCAAATTAACGGTCGCATGCGGGCGCTCTAGGGCCATTGTTATCTTATCTGTGAGCAAAAATGCTGCTCGGGAAAGTTTCGAGATACTACAAACAATAAATACATAAAATTATGAACGTGTTAATGTGAGTTTATTTTTGTTGACAGTATTTTAATAGTATTTAATGATTATGAACATACTTACAAGACAAATTAATAATATACCATCAAGGATACCAAGCTGATTACAATATAAAGTCATTTTAAGTGTTATTGTTATTAATATTATTTTATAAAATATAAAAGTACATATGTGAGGAAGATGTTTTTGCAACAGTCTCACGCGCAGTGTACACGTCACCGTCCGAATCTGTTCACTTCATTTCGTTCACTCCTGATATAGTCCACTCAACTGCCATACACTATATAGTGATTGGTGAATGAGTGAACGAGTGAGCGACACAGCTCTTAATTGTGTTAGCATTATATGTGTTACATGTTAATCATGTTAGTATGAAGTTAGCATGTTGCTAGCATGATGCTAACATGTTTTTAACAAGAAGGTAACATGAGTAGCATGTTCCCCATGATCTATGTTGTATGTACTTACAAGTCATTTGCCCACCGGCAAAGTTAGTTGCCACTTGGGCTTTTGACTAAGTATACAAAAAACTATAGATTTCTTGTAAGATTTGTTTTGTTTGGATGATTCTAGAAACCTTCATGATTATGTAGATATAGATATAATTGTGAAACTCATGTATTAAATAAATTCAGTGCACACAGACTGAAGTAGTTTAAGTCTTTGGTTCTTTTAATTGTGATGATTTAGGCTCACATGAAACAAAAACCCACCAATTCACTATCTCAACAAATTAGAATACTTCATAAGACCAATAAAAAAACATTTTTAGTGAATTGTTGGCCTTCTGGAAAGTATGTTCATTTACTGTATATGTACTCAATACTTGGTAGGGGCTCCTTTTGCTTTAATTACTGCCTAAATTCGGTGTGGCATGGAGGTGATCAGTTTGTGGCACTGCTGAGGTGGTATGGAAGCCCAGGTTGCTTTGACATAGAGAAATCATAATGATTTAAAGAACAAATCTGAATGAAATCAAAAGTTAGAGTTATAAATCATAATCATCACTACTAGTATATGGTATTGTTTAGGGATTTTCTTTGGTAGTTAATGAACAGTTTAAAGACCAATTTTTCACCAGTTGTAATGAGTGTGGGGTATTTAGGTTCATGTGTCTCTTTTTCTCACGTTTTTCTGTTCAGTGTCATGTTCCCAAGTGTATCTTGTCAAATAATCTTGTTTTCCCATTAGTCCTACTCAGTAGAAACAGCTCTTGTTTACTTTGCTCTTTGTCACGTCTTGCCCTTTAATGGTTATTATGTTTTGTTAAAGAGATTGTTCATCTGGAAATGAAAAAAAAAAAAAATTAAAAGAATAATTTATTCTCCCTTGTGTCATTCCAAACTATTCTTTGTGTGGAACACAAAAGAAAATATTTGAGAGAATTTTTCCATTTGCCAGCTGTCCGAAACAACATATGGACTTTCATTCTAGAAAGGGGGGAAAAAAAAAAACAGAAAAAAAGTAAGTCATACAGGTTTGGAACAACATGACATGTAATCTTTTTTTCTTTTAAATCTCTTTAAGTCACTATCTTGCAGTGATTAGCTCCAATCCTAATTATACACTAAACACTAAAATAGTTCTTACAGCAGCTGAATGCTTCTTTAAAAAGTCAAGGCTAGTTTTCCAACAGTGACCACATCGTCCTCATTCTTAGAAAGAATCCTACTGCGCTTTCTGTAAATTTATACATCCTCCATGGCTTGACTAATGTTAATCAGGTGGCTGATGGAAACTATTTCCTGAAATGCTGTACAATGTGACAAACAGCTTACCACTCTTGGTCCCCCAGCAGGTGGATATCAAAACATAACATCTGTCATTATAGTTGAAATCAGTTGGTTTATCACTGTAATAAAACAGATAAAAACATATCATTAATAATATAAATAATTATTCGAGTTTTTGAATATATACTAATTTTTAAAAGGCTTTACAGCTCTCCTGTTTCATGGTTTCCACAGAAACATCAAGCAGTACAAGTGTTTCCAAAATTGATAATAATAATAAAAGTTTCTTTAGCAACAAACCAACTTCTTGGAATGTTTTCTGGAGGATAATATGATGCTGCAGACCGGAGTAATGGCAGCTGAAAATCCAGCTTTTCCATCACAGGAATAAATTACATGTTAAAATATATTAAAACAGAAAATAGTTATTTTAAATAACAATAATATCACAATATAATTTTTTTTTTATTGTATATTGGATCAAGCTTTGTTAAACAAAAGACATTTCTTTTTTAAAAACATTAAAAGTTTTTACGAAAATAAAAATAAATACTTGTACTCCTGGGAAATGTTTTCTCCTCTGTTGTTAATCAGTGCTTCCCCCTGAGCTCCTTCATCTGTACAAAGTATTTAGCAAAGGAATGTCTGATATCGGAAACACAGTTGCTAATTGAGAAGTGACGCAAGATCTCTTAAAAAAAAAAAGAAAAAAGGAATGAAGCGGGAGTGTCTGTTTGCCTCTCGTCAGGCAGACGCCAGTAAAAAATCAGATGTCAAAGGTCATCCACTAGGTTTGCTATTGGACATCAGTCCGAGTCAAATCACAAACAGCTGACCTCACCGACCTGCTTAACACAGCATGAAATAACATTAAGTTCATTAGTTTAAATCAGACTTTAAAGGGTATTCAGTCAAATCGAGTCAAACGATTACGACACAGATTTTCTTCTCAGTTCTCACTCTTATATTAAGAGCTCTAAAAAGTGTTATATTAAATAGACTGGAAACCACAAGAACTGACAGCTCCCAAAACAATTCAAGATGCTTCCAGGAATCAGAAATTGTCTTCTGGAACACCAAAACATTATAAAACAGTGCCAAAAACAAGAATTCTTACATCTCCCTAGGACACACGTCTGAAAACCACATGATGATAACAACCTGCTGGTAGGAAGCAGTAAATTACCAAACCAGACTGAGTCTAAGACCACACCACTGACAGGGGTGTAGAATTAGTGACAGCTGAGCAAACTGACCTGGCCATCCCCCAGCTGAGTTCCCACCTCTCCCCCTCACCTAACCTGCTTGTGTCCTCAATCCTGGGTCAGTTATACATTGCTTAAACCTCAGAAGAACACAGGTCCAGCTTCCATACCACTGTTCCCCTAAGATCTGGTCTTGGGCCATGGCTATTGACAGACAAGCATCAAAGGTAGGTTTCTTTTTCCCCTTCCTGCTGCGTGAAGGCTTCTTGGTAATTGGTCTTATTCTTAATATTTTAAAACAGAGTTACGTGAGTAATTGAATAGGCCCAGGAGAGCTCTGAATACTGATGTGTCAGGCTGGAGCTGTTAGGAGTTTATGGGAAGGTGAGGTTGGTGTTGTCCCTGATTATACAGCATTGATTACCATGTAGATGTGCATTATAGACTCCATCTGTGTTGATTCAGTATGGAGGAAGACGCGTGACTTGGATTTATTATGTTATATTTGGTAGGTTATTTAGATCCTTTTTGCAAAGCGACTCCAGAGGATTCATTGATAAAGATATATGTGCAGAAAACACATACTTTAGCTTGCACACCCTTGTAAGCGACTAAAGCAAACAGCCTTCTTTACAAAACTCTTCTGGTTGGGCCACGTTCCATACCCAAATACAACTGTCTGATAGATTAATGTTGCAAACCACACAACCACTTTATGTTTTCAAACACGTGGTGGGTCTAAAGTTTATGAACTTGCACACTGTCATTATGTGCGATGTTTCTGGCTATTATGGATTTACGTATCTAGGCAGCCAGAAAGAATGACCTTCAAGGTTAAACAAACACTGGTGTGACAGGCATACAGGGCTGTAGACAAAGAGCTCCTGCGGACGGTCATAAAATCCCTGGGAGAAAAAAAGAGGACATTGCCAGAACCACACAACGAGAGCTCACTTTTCAGATAATAAGAAAGAGTATAAAATGCCAAAATGTGGATTAACTTGACACTCAGTGATGCTGAATCCATAAGAAGTCTCAAATGGAGGCGCAAATCCACAGTGACAAAGGACTAAGTGCATCTACACAGATCATTCACTTTGTCTACTATAGATGGCACTATACCTTGTTTGGACCCTGATGGGCTCCAGTCTAAGTGCCCCTCCAGTTACTTTGGGCCCTGCAGCATATGACCTGGAGAATTATGATGACTCAAACACATGGGATCTAAACACGTATGGACTGACCTATGATTACGATGACCTGGATGAGGAGGTGAGGGGAGGTTTCAAGAGTTTGTCAATTCCGTCATCATTTACTCATCATCATGTTGTTCCAAACCTGTATGACTTCCACTGGGCACAAAAGGAGAAAGTTAGGATGTTAGGCGGAACATCAAACTATGTTTTACTACATAATCAGAGTGAAGGGGCATAAGGTAACACTTTAGAATACTGTTCTGTCGTTAATGAATAACTACTACTACACAGGAACCAATGGCTAATGCACTATTAACATTGTAGTAACTACTATTACCTAACAAGAAACTCTGATGAACGATTTAATAAGTAATAGCGCTCAGTTGAAACTGGAAGTTCACTATTAGCTAATCAATAACTACTATTTTTTATACATATCCTGGAGAACTACTGTATGCAGGTCCATAATTACTGTGAATTATGCATAATGAATAATTAATTCTAAAATGAACCCACTAGTAATGACTCAAGTATTACCAAATCTTTCTAAAGGAACATGCAGCAGAAGAAGGCTGGGAACCAAAATTTGAACCCAGGGACTTTGGTTGTATGGACAAAAGGCATTTGGTTGTATGGAGTAAAGGCATTTTTCAAAAAACAATATCACCTTGTGTGTTCCACAGAAGAAAGAAAGTCATACAGGTTTGGAATGGGTTAGTAAACAATTTGTAGCTTTTTGGGTGAACTATCCTTTTAAGAAAGAGTCACTATGAACATGTTTATGTATGTTGTTATGTTCTGTGAGTTCATTTTGTCTGACCTCTCTTTCTTCTCACTGACTGAGGTTGGGACGCTGGCTCCTCCTCCAGCAGTCACTCAGCCACCTGCTATGGTTCTTCCAGAGGACTATGTGGAGGAAGTGACACTGCCGCCCCGTCCGACAAAGTCACCTGTCCCTTCCACTCTAGACTTCCATGGTCCGAGCCTGTTTGGGCCTGACACAGGCTTAGGTAGATGGATAATTTGTTTGAAAGGGATAAAAAATGTTGTGTTTTCTATTGTGAATCTTCGCCCTCTAGTGGTGTAAACCGTCATAATATGTTCCTCTCTCCTTCTCTACTGCAGGCATGCCCTCCTGCCTGCTGTGTGTGTGTATCAGTGGCAGTGTGTACTGTGATGACTCAGATCTGACTCAGATTCCCCCTCTCCCTAAAGAAACCACACACTTCTACGCTCGCTTCAACAAGATCACGGAGGTCAGGGCCACAGACTTCATCAATCTCAGTAAGACTCGAAGAGACTTCTTCTTTCTTGCAAATACAAATGTGGTTTTTCAAACACATGCTGTATTACGCAGTTTACATCAGGAATAAAATGCATAGATAGTTAGCTAATGAAGAATCTAGATTTAAGACTTAATTGTATTATGAATACAACTGAATTACAGTTTAAGAAAACTGCACTTAATGCTGTTCTCAGATCAGCTAAAAAGGATCGACCTGAGTGGAAACCAGATCAGTAAAGTGAACGAGGATGCTTTTCGTTCAATGCTTCAGCTTCAGGATCTCATATTGGCTGATAACAACATTCAGGCTCTTCCAGAACTCCCAGTTACCCTCAAACACATCGACGTTCGCAATAACCAGCTGAGGAGTTCAGGCATGCATGCAGAGGCCTTTATGGTATGTACACAACCATTCAGAAGTTTGGGGTTGGTAAGAATTTTTGAGAAACCATTCTAATATGCTGATTTGGTGCTCAAGAAACATTTCTTATTATTATCAATGTTGAAAATTTTGCCACTTAGCATTTTTGTAGAAATTGTGATCATTTTTTTAGGGTTATTTGAGGGATAGAACGTTTGAGCATTTATTTAAAACATACATTATAAATGTCTTATAAATTATAAATTACAAATGATAAATGTTCTGTCACTTTTGATCAATTTAATGCATCCTTGCTGAATGAAAGTAAAAAAATAAGTAAATAAATAAAAAATAAAAACTTACTGACACCAAACTTTTGAATGGTAACTTTCATTCTGCTTTAAGAGCAAAAATAAAACAAACAAAAAAAAGAGTTTTAATAATTCTTTTCAAACTTGTTTTCCAGTAAAAATATCTAAAAATCCTTAAAATAAGATGAATTTACTTGAGAAGCAACACTGAATATTAGAATATATTAGATATCCACCCTTTTCTTCAACGCGGAAGTAAGCCTATGGGTGAGACTTCCGGTTCATTAGCCGAGAAGAATAACAATGTGCAGTAAATGGTAAAACTGTTTGCACTACAAACCATGTGTGTTCATAATTAAGATAATACATTAAAATAATAGCGTAAGACACAAATTTTCAATATCAAGCAGCAAAACGAACTATTTTGTACAGCTAAAAATAGCTGGACGCGGATGAGCCCGGAAGCTAGACCCATAGAATTTACAAATGGCCGCACCCATTTTTATGGCAAGAAAAAGGTGGATAAGAATGTATCTTTAATACACTCTCTAAAAAAGCTATCACTTTTTATAACTTTTAAAAAGGAACACCTTTGTACCTTATGTATCCCTAAAAAAGGGTTTATTAGTACCTTAAATGTACATAAAGTGTATATATTAGTACCTTTTGAAAGGGTACCACCCTTTTGACAGCTTGTGTACCTTTTTTTTCTGAGAGAGTCAATTTTGTCTGTACCGGCAGATTTTTTTTTTTTTCTCCCCAGGTTTACACTTCGAATGAGTGAAAAGAAAAACTGCCAATGTAGTAAAACTAGTGCTGTCAATCGATTAAAAAAAATTAACTAATTAATCGCACATTTTTCTAAAATTAATCGCGATTAATTCCACCTAACAGTAAAGTTTTTAAATATACTTTTATATTGCAATAATTTCGCATTCAATCTTCAAATGTACAATGTACAAACTACATAAAGACAGTATATTTTTAATATTTCTTTAATGGAATCTTTTGACTCGTTTGACTCGCGCCTGGCGCGGAGGCGAAGTTAGAGCGCGTCTGAAACGCCTCCCGTTTGATGTGGTCATAAAGACGTTCTGCATCTAAATAAACGCAATCCTTTTCAAGAAAAAAGAGACAGAGGCAGCAGTTGCGAATGGGGTGGCCAACCCTAGCCCCGCCCCTGCGTTAATTGCGTTAAATATTTTTAATGCGTTAATCAGAAAAAATTAATCGCATGCGTTAACGCGCTAATTTTGACACCACTAAGTAAAACATAATTTGCTTATATTGAAGATACATTCTCTAAAAACAAACCATGACATTATGCCTTTTGTATTTCATTTTTTACAAACAACACATAAAGCTTGATAATCTTATCTTGTTTGTGTTCATTTCCTCTCTTGAGTAGAAGATGAAGGAACTTCAGTTCCTGTACCTGTCAAACAACAAGTTAGACTACATTCCCGTACCCCTCCCTGAGAGCCTACGAGTGCTCCACCTGCAGGTAAAAAACAACTCCTGCTACTCTCACTATTCTAACAAATAATTCCCTCAGATTTAATGCTGCTTGTCACTCTTCTTCCAGAACAACAATATACAGAGCATAGGCCAAGATACTTTCTGCAACACCCACGACATAAACTACATACGGAAAGCCCTGGAGGACATCAGGCTTGACGGAAACCCTGTGGACATCAATCTTTACGCCCATGCTTATGTCTGCTTACCACGACTACCTATAGGGACTCCAGTCTAGGACAGCGTCCCCCTATTTTCTGCAATTTGTGCGTGTATGTGTGTATTTTCTGAACTTCAAAACTCCTCTGTGACCACAGCAAAATAATTTGGAGCAAAAAGATCAAATACTTTAAAATGTCACCATATCAATATCTAGGCAATCAATATCTATCTTTTAAATTCCAAGTAAGTTCTTATTTAGCCAGTCACGCTAGGTAGGCATTTAGTGACTTTGCACTCATTACAGTCCAAGTAGCCTACAAAATGGCTCTGTTTCAAAATCCAGTGAGCTACCATAGGCATAATCCTAAATGAAAAGGCAGAGTAAGTGACCAATTTGAAACCGTTATAGGCAGCAACATTGCAAAAACAGGAGACGCAACTCACAGTTGATTTTAACATTGTTTAGTATGTTGCTATGCTAATAAACTGTTGGTCAAATAACCATATACATAAATAGCACACACACAAATATGTGCTAAAATGGTCAATTCATTAGTCATGTATAAATCAGTTTAACTATTTCAACCAACATCAAACGTGCCTTTACCTACAAAACTCCAAAAATGTAGCTATACATACAATTCACTGGAGTTTCCAGCTAAAATATACGCTAGAGGCAGTAAAACTCCAACAACATTTATTCCCTTGTACACAAATTATGATTAAGGGGCAGATTATCAATTAATAGAGACCGTTTGCACAGTTCTGTGACCACAAAATGCTTTTGCCATAGCGCTTGGTTTATAAACTAATGCATTTTGACATTTGCATCACATAACCAGCTCCATATGTATGATATTTCTGATATAGTAAACTTGCTCAGTAGCTCACCTGGTACAGCACTGCACTTGTGATGTGGAGCACTTGGTTTTCAAATGCAGCAGAGCATTAACCTTTTAGCGTCGCTCACCAGTACAATATATACAACAACCACGGTCTTCAGTGTCAAATAAAACTGAACACACTTTTAGCACCACTCACTGGACATTTTACTTGAAAATTGTTGTGAAATGTGCAGCAGGCAATAGAATATAATTTTGCGGAAATGTCACCACAGGCACATTTTTGTAACATTCTCTTTATTGAATGAATTCTATGTAAATGACCATTTTTTGATTCAACCACCATTTGGGGGGTATTTTTTCTCTAATGGCATTGCAATATATTCTGGGATTTCCTTATGCATGAAGGATATATGTAATGCTGCTTTACGGTTTGTTCATAAGAAGGCAGCATAATCATATAGCTACCTTTTGGAACACGCTTCATGTTGTGAGCATGCCTATGATGCCTTAAAATGTCTTTGTAGGCAGATCACTAGGTTTTGGAACACAGACATTGATTAGTCATGACAAAGGAGGCCAGAGCAACAGTATAGTGTACAACTACAGCTGATTTTCAATTTTCACCACAATGTGGCGCCATTCTCCAGTACTTTCCATCTGCTGTAACAAATTTCTGCATTTCTATAGACACTCAGCTCCATCTGTCAGGTGTTTTTGTCATTTAATCTCAGACTCATGATCTTTGAGAATACACTGTTCTTTATTAATCATGCTGCACGTTTGCTTGATTTGCTCTCTCTCTGTTTCTCATTCAACAGTTTTCAGGACGCATACAGTGACAACTCAGCTGCATCTATTTTTAAATCAATTCGTTCATGTATCACTGCAGGTGGTTTCTGAGGTTACTTAGCAACTGTCAAATATTTATAGTTTGGCATTTACCCGTGAGCACAATGTAAAGATAGATTATCTCCTAGATTATTTGCACTGGATTTTAAGCAGCTGTAAAGACATAACAAATGTAATCCCATGAGAATGAACAGGTTTTCACACACCAAAATGTGTGAGCTCATTCTTTCAGCTTTGAAGGTATGCCATAAGCGCGATGTCCAGTTGGACAAAGTGCCGCACAGGTCTTCACTGCAAACATCCTACACAGATCCATTTAATGCCACATTTTGAATGAAGCCCAGATATCTGTCCAAACATTAAATGAAACACAACAGCAGAAAATTACAGTTTGGCTCTCTTTCATGGCACTGAGATCAACAGCAATAGTTCTCAAATGGTTTGTTTCTTTATGTACACATGACAAAGAGGCAAACTGGCACAATAACAAAATTTTTATCACATAAAATTAAACAAAACTGTCCTTAAAATCAAACAGTAATTTAGGGAATATTCCAGGTTCAATACTAGTTAAGGTTCATTTGCAGCATTTGTACAATAATATTGATTACCACAAAAAAAAAAACAAAAAAAAAACACCTTGTCCCGCATTTAAAAATAAATAAATACATAAATAAATATCTACTCTTACAATGTATTTACAAAATGGGGCCAAACCAAGATGTAAACTGCATGTATTTACATGATTTTAGTGTAAAAAAAATCACTTGACACTTTCTCTGTGAAGTTGTATCCAATTTTACAAACTTACTGGCATGACAGTGTGACTCCTAAAATACTAAAACATCCATAAATATGGGGAGAACAACATTACAGCTCAAATATCGCTAAAGTTTTAGAAGATAAATTATTGTAAGGTATTTTATAAAATTCTAAGCTTCACATTTTTGCTCCAAATATTAGCCCAATTTCATTTTAAATGTCTATCTGTAATCTTGATTTTGAGTAGAAATTATTGTGATCAACATTTTGCCACCAATGTTGTAGATTGAGTTTAACTTGAATTGAACCCAAAATTTTCCTTTAAAATTACCATGAATAGGCCCAACATGAAATATGCTAAATAGTTAAAAATTGTGTAAAAAAAAAAAAAAAACATGGAACAACATGAGGGTGTGTAAATAGTGACAGAATTTTCATTTTTGGGTAAACTGTTCCTTTAAATGAACAGTTTTGTACATGCATAAAAACAGCGTAAGTGGGACTACTGTATTTTCGATAAATTATTGCAGTGTTCAGGCCCCATTATTTCCTTATGAAAAACTGGACAGGACTGTCTTCATAGCTTTGTAGTATTCACATGTCATTTTGTTCATGGTTTGAGGATGAAAGCACCTGTTCATGTTGTCATCTGTATAATTTGGGTAGGCTAGCTTCTACAAAGTGAGAGATAAATTTGTGCCAAAATACCGATTAGTGGCCTTTACATCAAAAACAAAAAATATGGAAACCGTTTCCATTGCATTCAGATCCCCTGCTATTCATAACTCCGTCAGAACAAGCCCACGACCCATTTTTGGTTCACAGCCCACTAGTTGAAAGCCACTGGTCTGCAGTCCATCAATGAGTGGAAGAGATAGAGAGGGAGGCTAAGCGCTGCTAATCTCCCAGTACGGTCAAGCTTTATGATCGGTACAATTTCTTCTCCTCCTCTTTTTTTTTTTTTTTTTTTTTGGGTTTTTTTTTTTTTTTGAGGGGGGGGGGTACATTCTCCTCACCCGAATGATCCTCCCACTGTTATTTGCCTTGACGAGGGCTTATATCATCCCTCCTCTTCTCTGTCGCATATCTCTTTTTTAACCTCTTCCTGGCAGCCATTGCCAGTGACTCACTTGATGAATAAAGACGAGAGAAAACTCGACCCCTTTCCCTGTGGCTGCAGGAGTGTTTACGGTGAGGGAGGGAAGGGGTGTTTGAAGCCCGAATACTACCAGCGACTAATTGGTACATGAAAAGCAGGAGTGTCTGAGATGAGAAAACAAAGAAATAAAGCGCTTTTGTAAACAATGATTTTGAAAACACATCGCGTTGCTGCTCCTGCTGCGACAAGGACTAAGCGTGCACCTGCTTTAATGTCACGGATTCTACATCGCCGTCTTTCTCTTTCTCTCCCGCTCTGCGCTGGGTCTATGAAGGTGACCTTGCATTCTGCCTGAGCTCATCCATTGATCTCATCACTGAAAGGACCTGCGGGCTTCCCTCCCACATGATTCAGGGGTGGGAGGGGCCACAGATAGGTGCATATGCTGTGGGGGTGTATTTCAGCAGTCCGTGTGTGTGTGTGTGTGTGTAGGTAGTAGGTGAGGAGAGGGGCTAAGGCAAGAGGAATGTTTAAAACACGCATCCATCCTCCTTTCAGCTGCCCAGAGCCATCGAATAATTGAGTCGAGCCCCCGCCTGAACAAGACACACACACACACACACACACACACACACACACAAACACATACAAATGCTCCCTCCAGCCTCCCACATGAAGACAAACTCACTCATTGCTGTGATATCTGAATCTCTGAGGGAAGTAGTTTGCATTCTATTAAGCAGGGTCACTCCCTGCAGTAAATGTAAGGGAGAGTGGGGTAAGATGTGCCACTAGGGTTGCCAGGTTTTCACAACAAAACCGCCCAATTACTACTCAAGAGTAGCCCAGCAGTGTTTCCCCAGTAAAGATCGTGTTCCAAGGGGGGCTTTCTGGGGGGTAAAGTAAATATTTTGGCGGGATTTCCAGCTGGTAAAATTGGCTTTCCAGGGGTCACAATATCACAATATTGGGGTCGCTTCAACCCGTGGACATGAAAAACAACCTGCGGCAACAGTGTTAAAGTAGCCCAATTCCACGGGAAAACTGCGGACTTGGCATCATTGTGTGCCACTTATTTTTTAAATGATACACATAGAGAGATAAAACTAATACACCAGTTATATTTCTGGATGTTTATTTAACATTAATTTGCTTCACATTAAAGGTTTAATATTCAATATACGTGAATAAAGTAAATTAATTTTTATTTCATTTATCAAAAAAAGTAATTTTATTTGTTTAAAAATGGCACATCTTACCCCAAAGCACAGCTATCATTTTGGTAGAAGTTTTTAATAATAGCTGACTAACACTGAGCGAAATAATTAGCAAGTTTTTTATATATATACTTTTTTTTACAAGTTTTTTATAACATGTATAATATATTTTTTAGACCTGGAAAAAAAAATTGCTTTTACATAAAATACACTTTACCTACCAAGTAGACCATTTTTGAAATTCAAAAATGTAAATGTTTGGTGTAAGTTGTGTAATGTCAAGAGGTAAGCCGAATCAATCCCCATGTAACTTTTTACATTTTAATTAAAAGTATGATCTTAAATGTGTGGGTAAACAGTTACTAATATAAATAGCTAATTAACAGTTTTTGTAATCTTAATTAAGCTATCTGATTCACATTATTTTCATTTTCATAAACCAAAAGATTAATATTCAGTATTCTTGAATATAGTGGATATATTATACTCTACTTTATACTATACTATAATACTATACTATACTATAGATTACTATACTGTACCATACTATACTATACTATACTATACTATAGACTATTCCAATTGACTCAGCAACATGTATAAACTATTTTTTAGACTTGGAAAAATTTGCTTTTACATAAAATTTACTTTACCTGCCAAGTCGAAAATGTACTTTGATATGCAAATTGATATTTTTTTGCTATTTTCTCATTTGCAGCTGTATACCCAGCTAACAATTTTGGGTCCCAGAATGTTCTGGAAATGTTAAAAATAAAAACCTAATAAGAATATTCCTAGAATGTTAGGAATTACTTCCCAAAGGAATATTCAAACAAGATACAATATATGTTAAAGATACAATATATGTTAGTTTCGTACAATAATGTCAGAGAAACATTCTGAGTTTGCTGGGCATTAAATGTCTTTCTAAAATATAACGCACAGTTTGTTAGATTAAGGGGGTGGCATATTTTACCCCATTCTCCCCACTTTTGAATGATTAAATCAAAGATGTACATGCCAGCCCTCAAACTCAAATTCAAAATGTCTGAATAATAGACAGCTGGGTCCTAATCAGCGTAAAGACAAAAGAGAGGAGAAGCCATTGAAACTTCAAAGCATTGTTTCTACTGCAGAGTAGAGTGACGTTTGAGCTGTAGCAGGATGGAGGGAGGAGGAGGGAAACGAAACAGATGAGAACTAAAAGTATAAGAAATATTAACGGGAAAGAGAGCAAGTAAGAGCGAACAGAGAGAAATAGCTGTACGGCAGGCAGGAACACTGGAGGCCTGGAGTGGGCGTGCAATCAATAACTGAATGTTCTGCTGACAGAAAGAGAAAGAAAGAAAGAAAGAAAGAAAGAAAGAAAGAACAGTGAATAAAAGCACACATAGCAGTAGGTCACTTTAATGTGGCACAGAGATGGAGAAGGAAATAAATTCTGAGGCCATTTTCTTTACACCACTCTGTGTTTTATGAGAACACTTCGATAAATGAAAACACTCATCATTTGTACCAGTGTCACTGTATATCCATTATGAATCTGAATCTGAGCCAGAATGGGTAGACATCTGATTCTGGTCGCCTAAATTCAAAATGGTGTAATGCCTCTTCACTCAGCATGCCCCTGAAAATAAAATGCTGCCCAATACCTTGCCACAAACACAAACAGTGTAAAATTTCACTGACAAAAAAGGGTCAAGTCTGGGACGACAAAATACAAACCGAATTTGTGTGGAGACAGCTGTCTCAGAAGTATGGAAACTTACGAACGACCACTGGATCCTGCAACTCACTCTTCCTTTTGTGGTAGAGGTATGCAGTGAGCAGAAGCCAACCTTTGAAAAGATACTCACTCCCCCAGAGAGTAACAGGATGGGAAGAGTAGAGAAATTAAGGGGGATATAGTGAGCCAGATCCAAAAGCATGCTGCCCCTTCACCCCTTCATAGCCAAGTATGGCAACTAGCCATTCTCCTCCTTCTCCGAGGAGACATCTGTTTTCAAAGCCACTGATTGTTGTATAAAGTAGGCATGTTGCCTGGCCATTTAAGGGAAGGTTTGACCAAGCATATAGCCACAAGAAGAGCTGCTTACTATTCCTACTTTACTTTAAAGCATCTTTAAAGTGAACTGCATGAACAAGAATATTCCAATATTAATCAGACATTGGTCATATTCAAATTATGCAAAAGTGTTAAACTGATTCCTATAGCTGGACCAGCCCTGTAAATTTTAATAATGTTAAACCAGGTGGTATATATATACGTATACCATTCTAAATAGCTATAGTCAAATTATATTTTGATTTTCAATTAATAAAATTTCATTATTAAATTACATTTTTATTGTAGTGGTCTTAAAACGATGACTGAAACAGACGTTTTCTACTTATCCAAGTAGATTGTATAAAAAAGGGTTTTTTAGGTGCATAGTTTTCATGATAATGATGTAGAGACTTTAGAACGTTGTGCATGAAATATATGTTTTTATAAGGTTAAGCCAATATTCCAGTTTCTAGAACTCATAACAGGACAGCTGAAATATGCTTGCACTGATCTGAATTCTTGGTCATGTGAACATATTCAGAATATCCTCGGTAACAGAATATATCAGCGAGTGTCGAAAACAGGTTATTCTGGGTGATATTAGACACAGACAGTATCAAACTATTGAAGAAATACTTTTCTGAATCAATCCATTTTTTGTAAAAGTCTCATGAGCAACATTTCACATTCCATTGCTCCAGAGTGTTCAATATTATTATAAAAGACACGAATGAGAAGTAATTCACCAATAAATGGAAACAGCAGGCATCTCCAGTATTTCAATAAAAGCAGGGGGGAAAAAATCAATCTCCTAGTTTATTTGGAATATTCTGATTACTTGTATAAAGGAACATTCAAGTAGCTGTGGAGCTTGTAAACATCATTTTAACAATAAATCAAAAATGTCCATGCAGATGTGATTTGTATGTAGGATGAATATACATTTTTACATAAATGTAATAGCCAAGCCCCTTCAAACAGCATTGCAAATCAAATTGCTTTGCACTCAGTAGAAAATATGAGAGTTACATATTATTTTCAGAAGGCATTCAAAAAATCCTGAACATCGGATTCATGTGTCCAGAAACACAATATATCATTATTGTATTTTCACATAAACCAAAAATCTGCCCAGGTGATCCGTCTATGCATGCAATCAACATTTCTTTGAATGTTTTATATACTGTGGTCCGATCATCCTCAGACTCATGATGACAGGAAGATTTACAGCAAGCTGTTTGTCTGCCTCCTCTCACCACCTCTCCCTCCTTTAATGTGAGTTTCTCAGAGAATAACATGATCCTCTTTAAACTGTCTTACCTTCAGAAAAGAAAGGTTTATCGTTTCATCGACTCCAGCCAGAGATGTTATCCAGTCTGTGGCTGGAACAAAAAGATCAATGTGATACTAATGGGAAATGTCTCTCTCTCTTACTCCATCTCTCTCTTTCGTTTTTGTTTTAAAAAGGAGAACAAAACGTAATTCTGGTAATTGGACATTATTAACAAGTTTCCTAATCAAAAGAGCATTAAGCATTGGACACACTACAGTATATAAGAATTTGATTGGAGAGCTGTATAACACATCAGTCAGGTAGCCAGTTTAGACATGGTGCTAATTTATTTGATAGTGTTGATTAATGCAAATGGATTCTGAGTGATTGACTCAATTACATTTATGCATTTAACAGACACTTTTATGCATTCAAGGTATAATCCAATTTAGGAAACAAACCATGATTTTGGCATGCCTAGCGCCACATTTTACTTTTTGTGTGATACACAGTCATTTATAAGAGACCTATATAAGCTACAAAATCAGAAGTATGTGTAACAGGTATGGAAAGTAATATGTTCATTTCATATGTAGAATTACACAAAAATGTTCACGATGTACATTATACTGCCAAAAGTATTGGGTCGCCCCCTTCTAATGAACAGGTTTGACTACTTTAGTAATTTCTATGAGTACAAATCTTAATGTTAAAGCATATAATGATATTCTAGGGAATTGTGTGCTTCTAATTTTATAGCAACAGTTTGGACAGGACCCTTTTCTATTCTAACATGACAATGCCTCTGTGTATAAGGCAAGGTTCAAAAAGAAAATTATTGATTAATCAGTGTGGAAAAACATTTGTCTGCAAACCAAGTCTAATCCCAGTTTAACACCTCTGGTGTGACTGTAAATGCAGACCTTGGTAAAAACTCATCCACCAAACACCAATGACATACATACACTATATAGACAAAAATGTTAGAGTTTTATTCTTTAGAACAGAAAAATGCACTTCCAAAATCTGTGGCAACAACATTGGGAACATAATTCATGTATTTAAAAATTGTATTTCCATCTCTGTTGCAGCAGTTTTGGAGATGTCTAAACCTATTGTACCCATATGTACAAGTCATTGGTGTTTAGTGATGAGTTTTGGCTCAAGGTCTGCATTTACAGTCACACCAAGAGAGTGTTAAGCTAAGTTAGGGCTTTTTGGTGCAGCTCTGTTTCCAGTAGAAATTCTTCCACACTGACTGAATCAATAATTTTCTTTTTAGTGCCTTGCCCTACTACACAGAGGCACTGTCATGTTAGAATATAAAAAGGGTCCTGTAAACTGTTGCTACTAATGACAAGCACACAATTTCCTAGAATATCATTATATGCTTTAACATTAAGATTTGTACTCATAGAAATTACTATAGTAGTCAAACCTGTTCATTAGAAGGGGGCGACCCAATACTTTTGACAATATAGTGTATAATGTGTATGTGTGTTGTAAAATGTGTGCGTGCGTGTGCGCTCTTTCCTGCAATGTCACTAGAGAGGAGAGGCAAAAGAGAAAGTGTTGCAGATAACAGTGCTTGTCTGTTTGTGTGTTTTACCGCACAAAGAGAGAGAAGGCGCTGCAATTAAATCACCTTTGGCACAACCAGATTTGTGTGGAAAATCTTTTATTATTAACATCAAAATAACATAACGCAGAGGAACAACCACTACAACTGCGTGAGAACATGATGTGTAGTGTGAGAGCGGCATTGTTTGTCGGTCATGGCAACAGTAACTAAGGGTGGGTGGGTTTTGCGAACGGTCAATTAAGCAATACCATACAAGTGCAAGTGCTGCAGGCAATCACGTACACATAAGTATTCAGAGCAACTGCATGACTCTGAGTGAGATATTGTTTTTATACAACAGCTTAATAAATATAAAGTTAATATTGAGTAACTCAAGCCTGGAATACACTATGCGATTTTTGCCCCGATTTTACAGTCTGAACAAGTTGACTCTAGTTGAGGAAAGTCAGAGCCAGTCTGCAGATTACAGCTGACAGATTCCACAGAAAATTGGGTAGCGTATGATGGTCACAGACTCCGATTTTTTAGCTTCAGACTTTGATTCTATCCAGTCGGAGGATATCAAACATGTTTGATATTTTCAGCCGATTTTAGAACACATATGTTTTCATTTGTCATGCGTCTCCTAGCAACAAGGCGCAGGTTTCTGCTTGAGTTCGTTGTGATCGGAACAACTTTAAAGTCTGGTAGTGTATGATCCTCGATCTCGTAGTGTATGATGCCCAGTTTTCCTTTGTCACTATTTACAAAGTCGGTAAGTGTATGATGCCTAGTGTTTTAAAAATCTGTTCAGATTTTAAAAGTCCTGTAGTGTATTCCAGCCTTCAGTTGCATTGTCTGTTTTTGCTCCACTTCCAGAAACCAAAGGAGAACTGCTGCGTCTCCGAGCAAAAGCAGCAGCAGATTTAAGTTTCTAAAGGAATCAGTGGTTTTGACGAAATCTGTTGAGTGAAAGATTTCAATTGTCTCAATTGAAGCAATCAATTCCCTCAATCATTCCTTTAACTGATTCCTCCAATGAAAGTCCCTTGCGACCATCTATTGCCGTACCAATGTTACATGCTTTCTGCATTCCATTGCTCTTGTTTTTTGTTTGTTTTTCTATGTAAACATGGATGTGTTTGATTGTTGTGCTCACATCTCACGCATGACATGGAGTTCTAGAATAGTGGTGCTCTTAAAAGTAGGTCTCTACTAGCCTTGCATTTTTTTCATTCCACTGCCCCGTGCCTCGTTCTGTGTGAAAGATTATGGTTCACACAAAAATGTGTTTTTTTCATTTTTTATTTTGCATTCAACGTTGCTGCTTTTTTATTCATTTTTCTATGGAAATGTACAAGAATGACGTGTTTGGCCATTGCGCTTGCATCTCGTGTCTTTTGCTAGTAGCTCAAATTAAAAGTAGTAACATGTTTTAAATATAAAAACACATTTCGAATAGCCTTATAGATTGTTTGCCAATCAGCCAATCAAATTCAAGGATCCGAACTAACTGTTGCATAGTAAAAATAATACAGATGTTGTGTTTGACACCTACTGAATAGCTAAAGAGGTGGCTTGAAGCTTGATGTATGTGTGTGTATAGACCTTCATAAACCACAAGATGAGAAGCATGCTCTGTGCATCAACAACTTCTCGTGAATTTGGCCTGTGTTGGCCAGAGGCTGACAGACTGTTTGACAGTTGTCGAACACCAGAAGATGCTGCTTAAAGCTGTGTGTGTGTGAGAATCCATGGTATGTACACACTGTCTGATGTCAAAATGGTTTCCCAGCAAGTGCATGAGTGAGCAGGTGAGAGATCAAAATGTGATCAAAACAGATTTCTTTAGCACCGGTTTTCATCTCTATGAACCCCGTCAGGTTTGTTCATATACTTTCACCTGCTGCTCAACAGAGACAACAAGAAGAGACACTGACACTTACAAATATATTCATGCTTGCTAATTGCATAATTATATAGAATCTTTCATCTAGTGAAAAACACAACACAGTTAAATTCTTAATTTGTTCCTTTCGTGCAGACCTGAGATGCACTGTCTCATTGGATTGCAAAAAGACTTAAAGCATTTTCTTTTATCAATTTCATTTTATCATTATGAATCCTCTGCGCGCTGCGAGCTTTGAAGACTTTTATCTCTTAGTAGTCAGCATCACCAGGCGCTTCTTCACTGTGAGATGCATTTAATTGAATTCATCTATCCTTCAGCATGGCCACTGAGGAGATGGTCACTGAATAAAAGACTGCAAATGGAGGGCTGCTAGCTGCTAATGCGGCTAGCTGTTGTGGTGACAGAACTGATCCCACAGATATGACTTCTGGAGGGCTGCCTAGGAAAGAGTGTAGAGAACAGGCGGTCAGAGACGATCAGTTAATACTATGTTTCAGTCGCAGCATCAGCACACTGATGTGAAGTGGAAAATGCTTGTAGGTTTTTAATAGTGGGTGTGCCTGCTCTAGGTTTCTTCCACAAATTGCACGAGTTTAACATGAGTGTCTTATAATGACAGTAGAAGCGTAATGGTAATTGTAAGTGTTAAATGATGCATTTCTGTGTTTCATGATTCATTGTTCAAATTTTAGCAATGTACTACATCCATGCAGGTTACAAGATGCTCCATATGGGATGATCCATTCCTAAAATATAGATGCAGCTATATTTTAAAAATAGTAAGCATTATAATTAAAAAAAAACAACAACCATTTTTGTGTTATCACTGCATTAAATATATAATATGTAATAGTGGAAAGAAAGAAACCTGAATTTAAAGGTGATGGAATTCAAGATGGCGCCGCAGATGGCAGCTATTGTGCGTTGCTCTTCAGTGTTTGTACTGTTTTTGTTTGTTTTTCCTGTTTTTTGTTACTCAAATACGATCAGTTTTACCAGGGATGACCTGCTGAACATTCGGCAGAACACACCACAAAATCTTCTACCGGATTTTGACTACTCGGACGTTTTGCTGGACATTGTTGTTGGCGGAGCTGTAGCTCTGGTCAAACGCTTCAGGAGGCGCAGGCGGGGGAAGCGTGGCGGCGCGCTCGTGAAACTCAGCGCGGATTTCGAACCGCGTTGCCTAGCATCCATCTGGCGAATCTCCGCTCTCTACCCAACAAAACGGACGAACTCCTTCTGCTCTCCCGGACAAACAAGGATTTTTCAAACTCTGCTGCTTTGTGTTTCACGGAAACCTGGCTGAATGACGCCATTCCGGACAGCGCGATTCATCTGCCTAATTTTCAGCTGATCAGATCAGATCGGGACGCGGATTCAACGGGGAAATCGCGCGGCGGCGGGACGTGCTTTTACATCAATGAGAGGTGGTGTACAGATGTAACTGTGTTAAAGAAGATGTGCTGTTCAGATCTAGA
>JAFVLL020011864.1:0-41743 GCA_021397915.2 Tor tambroides
TCCCCCCCCCCCCCCCCCCTCTCTCTCTCTCTCTCTTCCTCTCTTTCTCTTTCCCCATGCACTAATGCGCCACTCATAAATAAGAAAAGCATCAGTTTTCATGTCTAGCTGTCCAATTTTCCAAAATTTTCCCTCCGTTCTGCTTTTGCTTTATTTGTCTCAGTTATATTGGATAGAAAGTTTACAATCTAAGTAATCTACTGATGCCAAACACTACTTAATTGTCAATGCATGTTTTTAGACATATTATGCCTGATTCATACCAAATATAAATGTCTATATGCTTTTATAAAAAACCACAGGGGTCCATTCTGGTACCGTGTGTAATGCCCACTTTTCATGATCCAATCACTTTTCAAAGGCCAAAAAAAAAAAAGCCTGAAAATATGTCATTATGGAAGTAAAATAGGTTGTGAATTCCATTTCACTTTAGATTATTGTAAGGTGAGCACTTGCAATGCCGAAGAGGCAGCTGAAAAAAATGCTGTGACTGATGCTCGTGTATTACATTTAAAGAAGATCAGCCAGCTGCTTTGCTCCCAGAATGAGGTTGCTGGAATTTGGCGGACACGAGTAGGCAGGGCAAATAAATGTAGTGCACATCCAACCGAATACGGGGGACTACCCAAAGAAAACCATTTTGAATCCTAGACTTAAATCTCTCTTTTTCCACAAGCCATGAGAACTGCTGAGTCTTGGGTTGTCCCAATCAGCAATAGGAGAGATTCAGGAGTTCTAGACCTTGATGGGACTTGTTTTTTACACTTTGTCCATACACTTTGTGGATTCACTTTTCCTATCTTGAGCATGCAGTTAATTGAAATTTATTCTGTAATGTTTATTTGTCAATTTATCTGACAGGGTGATCTATTTGCATACTAATAAAATAATAATATAAATCGTTTTTAATGACCTTTTTTCATATTTAATTCATGAAACATTGGATTAAAGTGACTTTTCACCCAACAATGAATATTCTGTCATTGTTTCATGACCCTCAGGTCACTTTTTTCCATTTCACACAAAGTAAAATATTTAGCAGAATGTGCAAACTGCTCATCTCAAATGATGATTTGTACATTTAAAAAGTTTCATGCTGAATGGTTCTACCACTGACATTACTTCAGCCACATTTTAACAGCAAAATGTAGCATAGCAAATGAGTTCCAAACAACATGGGTGAGATTTTTGAGTGAACTGTATCTTTAAGGACAGATAGTTTGAAAACTCAAACTGCATAAATATTTTGCAATGTCTACTAGCAGTAACTAGATCAAAAAGTTTCTATTGGTAATTTCCTGAAAAATCAATTGTCCTGTCTATGACATTCGATTTCAGTGTACCAAATGACACTATAGTTACATCACCATGTGCAGATATGATGTTTTAAACTTTTGCACATATATATGTATTGTTATCTGTTTGAATTACCCGGTGAGATATTTACGACGTGCAAATGGCTCAAGGAAGCGTGAGAGTCTCGGGCCACTGATGATGAAGTGATTATTTTGACAAGTGGACACAACCCACTGATTCTGTGGAGACACATTTTATTCACTTACTTTAAAAGCGAAGCGAGATTGAACTTCAAGTTAGAGTTGACATTTTAAGTTTCCAGTCAACAACATTTGAGCTTTTAGTGGTCACAAAGGAGCTGGCTGGATCGCTCATGGCTGTCAATGGCCATGTGTTTGTTTTGTCAGTACAGAGCCCAAAATAAATACGTTTATGCTAATCTGAACTTTCCATGAAATTATTGCATCAGCATGACAGATTCGGTGAAGAGCAAATAGATGATTTTATACAGATCATTTGACTTTGAACTAGTATGTAGTATAAAACCGGGGTACATTTCTTACAGTATGTACCCCGACAACCCCATCTTTTTAACTCTTATTATATTGTATATCATTATTAATATTATTTTGCTGTTGTCATTCTAAACCTGTTTTTGTTGTTTTTATTTGTTTTGTTGTACAAAAACCTGTTTTTGTTAGGGTTCTTTCCAAACCTGTTTTGTTTTGTTCTCCAAAGAATTATTGTCACTTCTATAAAGAAAACAGCTTTGATGGGCTGGCCTCAAACACATGAATCCAATAATAAATAAACTGGATTCATATATGTGACAATTAGCATTGTGTTGACTGACAGCTGCAATACAGCCCATCTCGCCAGTGCCCTTACTGCCAGTGGTACTCCACTCACATTTCAAAACTTCAGATTTCATTATCTTGATAGAATGGCCTATGACTCGGAAAATACTACTCAGTGGAAATTTTTTATTGAAACAAAATGTGGCTTTTTGAAGACACAGTGAAGAGGGCGACACAGAAGAAGAAGAAACTGACAGTGCAGTCATTTTTTTCCCAATTGTTAGCCTGACCTAGAAATCCTCAGTTGTCTTTGAAATGCCTGTGTCAGCCTTATCCCACAATGTCTTGGGTTATTGGAAAAGAAAGGGGCTCCGAAACGATCATCAAACGATGCAGATCTAGAGCACATAATTCTGTTTTTACAAAGAACACCTCGTGGCCAGGAGTGTTTGTGTTGACACAAAGCTGCCCTTTCCCTCCATGGTTGTGTAGTCTTTTCCAGCGAATCACCTCTGACGTCTGCCAACAGTCTGAACGTGCACCTCATGATGCATTCCCATTCCCTGGACACAAACATACTAGGAATGCTGAAAGTTTTGGCTCAGTATGCGCTGTAAAATCACAATTTGTCCTGAGGTGGGTGCAAGTCTCCTCTCACACATTTGGAAGGACCTCTAATGATCTGGCACTTCAGGATGACAGGTGAACTTCTGCTGAAGGTTGCCTCATTCAGTATTATGTGAATCCTGAAAGGAATTATGTTGCATTCGAGTCATGTCTGGACATGCTGTGCTTTCAAGTGATTTTTGTCAGAATAAAATGTACTTTATGGACTATTTCATATATCTTTTTCACTTTCTAACAAAACAGGAAGCTTTTCAGTGCAAATGCAAGACAATTAAGAGCAAATAATGCACATTAAGTATGTAATTGATGCTTTTAGCTATGTATTTTATCACTCTTGTGCTGCCATGGAGAATTATAGGAAATATAGTTTGGATGCACAAGCTTGTGGCCTAATAAAGCAGCTGAGTAAATAGCATTTCTGGCCAGCTTTATTGCTGTTCTTTATCAACAGAGCACAAAATGCAAAATTTTTGTCCATAGTTCTTTAATTGATATCAGCTCAACTTAGAAAATCTGGCCTATCACAACTCTATCATGCTGTTCATATGCCATCAACTTGCAAATATATACTTCCAACATTACTAAGTAGTTTTATTAATCAATCGTTGATGAAAAGATTGCAGGTCATCTCCTCTCAGTAGCAAAGACCGCAAAACAGAATGGAAGTTCTGTCACAGACATCACTGATAGGACCACTTTTCAATACCGTTTGTCTGGTTTCATTATGTTTGAAGCAGCTGGAGAGAAGAACACATCAACAGCACACAGTCAGGCTTGGCTCTTGTCCTAGAGCAGCACCGGATTATGGGGGATTACAGGATGATCAGGATGCCCCCTGCCCCCTCCCGTACCGATGTTCTACTGGACACAAACACGTTGCAGAGGGCACTGGGTATTCTGGGTTCAACAATTTTCTAGTGAGAAGGAGGTGTTTTTTTAACCACAAAGCCTAATACATAAGCACTGGCTGTGCCTGAATTACAAGACACGCAGACAAAAAGACTTCTCACTAAATTCAAGCATGAACCAAGACTTCATCTAGAGAAACGTGTCTATTTGGATTTTTGAGCCAAGTGCAAAAATCAACTATCTTTCCCATTCACATGTCTTTATTTGGTCAATCCAATTGAATTTTACCTGTAGATCATTTGCTCTAAAAGGAAACTTCTGGTCACCCTCCTGTTGCTTGAAACTCACATGAACTTTGGAGAAAAATTGCTATTATTTTAAAGGGGTCTTGAACAGCCTCTGTTTTTTTTATTTTGTACTGTTGTCTGAGGTCCACTTATAATGTTATCAAGATTTCAGTTTCACTCTTTCTGAAAATCCTGCGTTGAATTGTGTTTTGTTTGTAAACGAATCTGCGTTGAAATGAAGTGAACAAAGGACCTAGTTCTTACTAACGCAGTCTGGAACTTCATTAAAACTAAAGTTCATCTACTCTTTCCTAATGTTGGGATCAGAAAGATGGCAATCCAAACACGGTTTTTCCACAACTTGGCACTGCACAGCGTCTTCTTGTCTTCTGAGCCATCTTTATCATTTGGTTTCTGCGTACTTAGACCTGTGCATTTGACTCTCTCGTGAACACTACATGTTTGGGTGTCGGTGGGCAGGGCTAAACAGGCAGCGATGTAGAAGCAGGTATTGATCTTCTTCCGTGGAGGCAGTGCGTATCCACACTATTACATCATAGAGTAGAACACTCCAAAAGCTGCCGTTTTTGGCTTCAAGTTGTTTTTAGGCTAACAAGAAAGATTTGAGTTCTGAATTTACATTTTATAGTACAGTGCCCTCTTATATGTCAAAAGACCAAGAGAACTTTGATTTCTCAGTTCATGACCCCTTTAATATAACGTTCAAGTTATAAATCATAACCTATGTAAAACTTTTAAATAGATAAAATAAATATATTTAAGAATTAAATCTATATCTAAAGATAACTCTAGATATATAATTTTAAATAGATAATATAAAAGTATTTTTAAAATCTATCAAACAGATACAAAAATATTTAAAAATTAATTTCTATTAAAGGGGTCATATGATGCGATTTCAAGTTTATTACCTTTATCTTTGGAGTGTTACAAGCTGTTTGTGCATAGATAAGATCCCTGAAGTTGCAAAGACTAAAGTCTCAAAACCAAAGAGATATTCTTTATAAAAGTTAAGACTAGAGATCGACCGATATATCGATTTACCGATATTTTTCCCGATATTTAAGCATTTTACCATAATCGGATATCGGTTTTGTAATATCGGATTCACCGATAAATGCCGCCATCTTGTGGGTGTTATGAGAATTGCGCGCAGAATCGCCATTGCAGCGCGTCTGAGGGGAGACGAGACAACAACAATGGCATGCACAAGTACTTGATTTGCTGTAGTTAGTAAACTTTATTTAACATAACAGCCATTAATGCACAAATTAGATGCATTACATAAATGCCTGTTATGTAGTTTATGCAGCTTGGCTCTAAGAAATAGAGAGCAACTCACGGAGTCATATAAATAATCCGTCAAGTCCTGTCCCAATAAAGACGTAACTTTGCCTGAATTAAATAATACGCAGCCATGAATGAGCACATGTTGTAAATAAAAGCGCTGAATTGAATTCTCTCTCTGTTGTCTATGCTCATCGTTAGTCTCGTGAAGTCGGAGTCACGTAGGCTAAAGGCCCGGGTAAGTTTCACTTTCCGCGTTCTGTCCTGTCTCGCGCACAGCCGCTTCCGAGCAGCTTTCAAAGTATACTCGCCGCGGATGAGTGCGGACGGACGAGCTAGACACACTTAAATCCGTCAAGTCCTCTCCCAATAAGGACGTAACTTTGCATGAGTTAAACAATACAGCCATGAATGAGCGCATGTTGGAAATAAAAGCGCTGAATTAAATTCTCTCTCTGTTGTATATTTGCTCATCATTAGTCTCGTGAGCCGCTTCACATTGCTGTTCACTCATGGATTGATGCTTGTGGAAATGCTCCAGCACGGCCTCCGCATGTAACTTTTAACAAGATTCACTTGTTTAAAACACCTTTAAATTGTAGCAACATTTACTATATAACCATTATTTCGCTAATAAACACCTAAAAATACAACTTTATGGAAATTAATTATCTCCGCGAGCGATCGCAGTTTGAGTTCTTTGTAAATGCATAGATAAACTGCGCTGTCAGCAGGCATTTCATAATCTAGAGGGACAAAAACATTAATAATTCTGATATAACATTCCAGTTAAGAAATGCAATAAAATACTTTGTATTTATTAAAAAAAGAAGTTAGTAAAAGTTTATTATATTCCAATATTCCAGAGAATATTATTCAGTGAATTAACATTATCCAGTGAATTATTCTTGACTCCATTAAACAGCTTATAAACCTACTAAAACTGTAGTTTAAAATGAAGTTGATATGACTCCTGTCTTTATCATTTTCTCCATTTGAAAAACATTAGACATTCTACATTTATTTTGCTTATTGTTGTCAGTGTTATTGCTGTTGATGTCTTTTATAAATAAAATGTATTTGTTTATTGCTGTAATATGAAGATTAAATTTAACATGAAAGACTGCAAATGTTCGACACTTAAAAAAAAGATGACTGAAAGAGGAAAACCAAAGTTGAAGTAATTTTATGGCCAGTAAATAAATATCGGCTCAGCATATCGGTTATCGGGCACATAAACATGCAAATAATTGGTATCGGTATCGGTTCTAAAAAATCAATATCGGTCGATCACTAGTTAAGACTCGCCCACGCCCTCCTAAAACGGCTCATTCAAACACGCCCCCACATGTCTACGTCACGGTGTGGTAAGATTTGCAAAACACCGCCCAAATGTATGAAAAGAATGAGAAAGAAGGTGGAACTATTATTCTCGCTGTAGTATTGGTGGTGCTGCCGCCGGCGCTATGTCCTGGAGACGCTGTGTTTCGTTGTGAAAGCGAAAGTACATTGTTTGGGCTTCCAAAAGGGGACACAACTAGAAATCAGTGGTTAAGTTGTATTTACAACACTGTTCCAGAACAGTTCAACCCAAATATTAGAGTGTGTGCAGCGCATTTTACGGAGGACTATTTCCTGAACCTGGAAGAGTAGTCTACAATGCTGGCTTGCACAAAGGCTGTTTCTATAAAGTGGGGCAATTCCAACTTTGCAAGGACAGTCTGGCGCTTTTCTGACTCTCAGCCTGTGAGTACGTTTTCTTATTTAAAGAATTTGCCACTGACTATTCAAACGTGAGTTTTGAGCCATGTAGAGTAGCTCTTGTTGTTTGTCGTTTCTCCGATCACAAATGCAGACATGGTCATGTTTACGCGGCAACGCGATGCGTAAAAAGACAATATAAGTCATTATAATCAGTAAATATGTCCCCACTGGATGCAACAAATGCCTTGTTTATAATGGGTTTTATTGTTTTTGTATCGTCACGCCGGGACACGGCGTCACAAAACGGTAAGGGGCATAACATTTACGTCTCACGCTTGAGGTATTCGGCCAATCAGCTGGCCAATCAGAGCATGCCTCGCTTCTCAGAACGATGAGCTTTTTAAAAATCGACACATTTCAGAAAGGCGGAGCATAGAGGAGCAACAATAATGTACAGTATGTGGAAAATAATGGTTTTTTTGAACCTTAAACCGCATAAACACATTGCATTACACCAAATACACAAAATAATGTTATTTTTAGCAACGTCATATGACCCCTTTAATGTATAACAGCAAAACACCCTGGTTAAAAATTTCAAAACATTTTGACAAACAGCAAACCATTACTTGGCTGCTGACAACCTTTAAACACCACAAACAGTTCCTATTCAATCGTTAATGTCCGCAAGAGCCAACATCTCTTTGCATAGTGAACAGTGGCAAAAAGAGCCAAGAGACAAAAAAAAAATTGGAAGGAAACTTCATCTTACTATAAACTCTTTGTGGTACCATTGATAAAGAGGCAGTTTCCAGGACTATAGCAGCTTTCATAGTCTCCAGTGAACAGTAAACTTCTTGACACTATGCAGGCAGCGTATGGCAGCAGCTCCAAGAACTCCCTGTTCTTTAATAACCTGAGCATGGCTATAAAACTCAGCTTCTTTCCAGCAGTGTTCCTCATTGGAATGTACATGATCTGATGCATGATGATGTTTAGTTGGAAGCAAAGGTGTCTACCCAAAGGTGTTAGGACACATTTGTGTGTTAACGTTTGTGTTTTTGCAACACTGAAGCAGGAGGCACATTGATCTTAATCACTGTGTTGCTTTGCTCAGGTTTCACAGCTCTCTCACAATGTTGTGAATGGGTTGATGGTTTTTCTGGGGGAAGGGATGGAAGACTGTCAGCTGAGCTGATAGATAATCTATCCCACAATGCAACAATCTTCAATAAATGCATGACCTAATCTGTGGACAATTTATATGGATAATGAAAAACAAAAGACTGTTACTAATCTGCTTGTTTTACTGATAAAAAAAGAACAAAACATGAAAACAGGCCTGCAGAACAGTGTTGGTTCATTGATGATCTAACAATAATACCTTATTTTAGGATTAAAACTTTGACTTCTTAAAATTCAGCACTTCAAATCTCTGAAAAGCCATTTAACCCGATTATACTGCATTATAAGATGTGCTTTTGTTGTATATTGCACCTCTTGGGCCACCACTGGATTTTATGAAGGGTCATAAGAGCTATTTTGACAAAAAAAGCAGATGTTCATTTTGGGAGGGTTGTTTATTTTTCTTTTTTCCTTTTTTTTTTGTAGAAACAGATTAGAAATCATCCAGAAAACAATCTGACTGGGTTGTAACAACCTGACTGACCGGTTTACTGCAAGATAATTCTTGTTTTTTTGTGTCACTTGAACTGCGTTTATTTGGCAAATACAAATGGTGATTCAGAGAAAAACATTTGATTTTTTTTTAGCATATACTACAGGTGGTTTAGACATGGAATAAAAGCCACAAAACTCTAAATTATCTCTAATTAAGCTCAAATCTATAAGGTCACTGTTTCAATGAGGCAACTTGAAGACCATCAAAAGTGTCCAAAAATGAGTGTGTGAACACAATTCTACCATTACCGTGTCCTACATAAAACTCTCAAAACGACCCAACTGTATTGAAAGATAACAGCGCCCCCTAATCTCCCAGAAGTGTTCGGCACCCAAGAGTCATGCAGTCTGCAGGGATGCATGTTTGTCAGAATTAGAGCACCTCTCTTTCCAAAACAACGCTGTCAGAGTGCAGCAAGTGCAAGGCAGAAGTTAATGCATTTTGTCAGCACTGGCAACCCTGCGAGCCAAGAGCTATTACCTCTGAAAGGGAAAGGCATTTCCTCCTTGTAAATGCCATATTAAATTATTATTATTTAATTTGGTAACAGGGAAAAGCCTATCGGAGCTATATTGCTCTAGGTGAGTGGCGACTTGTAAATGGAGAGTGGGATATTTCTTTAAGGCCACCGGGAGATTGGCGACATGGAGAAAGAAACATTAACTTAGTCAGGTGTCTAAGCGCTACCTTTAACATAAATCCGTTTGGGATCAGACAACCCAAATCCTGAATTCTACACATGTAAGTAGTCCAACCTCATCGTTAAACGTTATGTCTAGGACATAATAGTGCATTGACCTCATTGACAGCACACAAAATTTATACATTTGAGGCAGTTTCATGTTCTTTCACATGGGTAATTATCACCTAGTTTAGCAGCGGCATTAACAACCACTCTGGGAAAACTTCACGGTTCATCCTGGAACATCATTCTTCTCAACAGAGCAGTGGGTTTTTCTCCATAGGTTAATTTGACCCTCACAAGGGCCGGATTTAGCCTCCCAAACCAGCAGTCAACTTTAAAGATATCAGATTTGAAACTGCAAAACATGATATTCTCAACATTTCGGTCAGTGTGACCTCCATTTAACTGGGGGGCTTGCCAAGAAGGGTCCGCTCTGTGCAAAGCAATACCCTGTAAATTACACGCTGAAGAAATTCATGTTATTAACGCGCCCATATATCTGAAGAATCACAGCTACGGTCTGGCTGCTACACTAAGCTATTATAGAGCTCATGACCGGGCTTTTAGCCACAGGTTACTACTAGTTTTAGAGATTTAGCGTTTCAGACCATGACCTTGCAGGCTGTAATTGTTCTTCATGAGCTGGTGCCATGCCAAGAATAAAATGGATAAACGGCTTGAACACAATGTGATGACAGGCTTTATTTAACGTACCTACGGACAAAATTTGAGCATGCTATTAAGTGCTGGCCTTCCCCCACAGCAGAGATTTAGGAGTGCTTTCGCATTTTGTATGCGTGTCTTGCCCTCCAAAAGGTTATTTATGAATGTTATTTCTATGCATCCAACAGGCAAACCAACAGGATATGGGCCTAGTTCGAGACGGTCGCACAATCGCGGCATCGTGGATGAATGCTGCTTTCAGAGCTGTGAGCTGAGGCGCCTTGAGATGTACTGTGCGCCCGTAAAGCCTGGGAAATCTCCACGATCCTTACGAGCGCAGCGGCACACAGACAGTCCCAGGACAGCAAAGGTGTGCAGCCATGCTGATGATGTCAGAACTAACCCTTTGCTAAGCTCCGCCCTCTTGGCTAAGGTCATTTGCACTGCAAAACAATAGTCTTTTTGTCTTGTTTTCCATTAAAAAGCTGATATTATGAAGCAAAATAGAAGAAAATGCGTACTTCAGTCTCATCAAGATTTATGCAAAGATTAGCAAAAAAGAAAAAAAACTCCATATTTTCTTTCTACGCTCCTTGTGTCAATATTGCAGCAACTTTTACCATATTTTTGATTAAAATTCTGCTTAGAACTTTCCAAACGTCCAGGATTTCTTCCAACTTACGCTATAGAAAGGGCAAAAATAGATGGTGGGTGGATGCTAAAGTATCATTGGTCAGTAAAATTTTAAGGCGGGGCTTAGCGAAGGGTCAATAGAATGTTTGACACAATTGTACATTTCTGTAAAGCCTTGTGATGGATAATAGTTTATGAATACATAATGGTGATTGCAGTATCAGCTGACCAGTTTGGTTGACAAAATGTCATATGAACTTTGTCTCCTGCAGAAACCTATATCTGGACATAGCCACTCTTCCTGTAAGGTAAGTCTTCCCTCAGTCTGAAAATGAGCCATAATTAACATGATGATGCTTGAATGCTTATATAATAGCATTCAAGATTAGCGCATTTTCTGACATGGAACTTGTATTAAAGTAATAGTTCACCAACATAAAAATTCAGTCATTTACTGTAAGACTGACTTTCTGGTAAATCTTTGAGCTCCAAAAGGACAAAAAGGACCAAAAGGATCAAAAACATACCATAAAAGTGGTTTCCACAACTCATACTCAACTCATACCACAACATAAGCTTTGTGTGAAAAACAGAACAAAATCTAAGTCATTATTGATCCATCCTAACTCTTAATATGGATGTCCAAACTAAATATTTTTTGAGTCATATCTTCAATTAAATCCATTGATACAATTCACAATACCAGAATGATTCATTCACAAAACAGACTGATCCAATTCTCAAGTTTAACTCATTGACTCCAGTTGGAATGGGTGACAGCTCACTAACAGAAAAAAAAATCAGCGAATAATGGCTTACATTTTCTGTTTATCACACACAGAGTTAGAATATGGCACACAAGTTATATGGACCACTTTAAGTTACTTTCACATTCTTTTTGAAGCTTGAAAGCTCCATTCCCCATTTACTGCAATTGCATGGTAAAAACTGACAGGCACATTCTTCAAAATTTCTCCTGTTGTGTTCCACTCAAGAACGAAAGTCATATGGGCTTGAAACGGATGAGTAAATGATGACAGAATTGTCATTTTTGGGTGAGCTGTCTGTTTACCTCATCTCAAAGCTCAGCAAATAATGCTGGTACATTGTGCTGTGATACATACGCAAGGAAAAAGCAGCTCTTCCCTCACCCCCGCTGCCCAAATGTGGGCCATCCTTTTAAGTGCTCTCAGTCGTCCTCTCTCGAAAAAGAAAACCATTAGCAAGTGAACTGCCTAAGTGGTTTTTGTGGTAGACCTGCATGTGCTCTCCACAGACATATTTCTGCACCCATACGTCATGCGCTGGAAGCCGAATCTAAGGTCACCTTAGATGTCTGCACGCTGAGTTCAGAGTCTGGCCCCTCACACCGGCCTTTGCATGCGGTTTCATTCCCAGCTCGTGAATTACACTTATTAATCTTGCTGCGGTGAAACCTTTGATGTGTTGCTTTGACAGTAGATTTCCTCAGCATTATGAAATAACACTCCGTTCACCAAACAGCTGTGTTGTTATGGGCAGCAGCAGCCGTTCTGCTCTCACTGGGTCAGCTTTCTGCATTACTTCTCATCTAAACTGAAGCTTACTGCCTTTCTCTTTCCTATTTTCAGGAGGTTCAGCAGAAGAATTCAAGCCGAGGAAACACAGGGGGCAGAAACTATCGCATGTAGAGGACAGTAGGGCGAATGGCTGAGAGAGACAAGTAAAACTGTTGGACAGCGGAAAACGAGAGGAAAGAAAGACTGTGGTCTTCCAGGGACGTGCTCCACTGTAAAAAACATCACAAAACAAACAAAAAAAAACAACAACAAAATACTAAAAATACAATTTTAAAAACTGGACACTGTTAAAGCCCCATGTTAAGACAAACAAAATCTGATGATTTCCATACACTGCACCATTCCATACTGGGGGAAAATGCTAAATTAGCTGCTAAAAAAAGTCAAATGATAACCGTTTATCCTCCTCGTGTGAACGGTTGCACCTAATGGATGCCGAAAGCTTTTTATAGTCGCAAAATATTAATGTTTGTGGGCACAGAAAGGAGTGAGATCATGGACCGTGATGACAAGAAAGGCTGTCTAGACCGTTTGGAACCCTTGCAAAACCAAGCTACGGCTGCACAGAGAGATGACGTATAAAATACAAATCAGTCTTTTCGTATTTGAATGGTTGTGCAAGACCAGATCAAGGGGGATTATACAAAAGCCTTATGCAGATGTGCTGAGGTGCTCTAGAGAACACATTTAAGACTGATGGAACACGAACTACATCCTGCAAAACACCTGTGTGTGTTTTTTTTTTAAATTGTGTGTGAGGGATCTTTGCTTCTTTTTTAAATAATTTTAACTGCATGGTTTACCTTCTTTAGAAAATGGGAGGTGAAAGCCATTCACTCAAACAGTTATCCGCATGCATTTACACCAGTGTATCAGCACACACAGGAAAGACAGAGGGATGACAACAGAAACCACAACAGATGCAAAAAATTACTAGCAATTGTAACATATACCGTCAAGAGAAACATAATCTGGTTTAGCAGCTACTGTTTATCAAATAGGAAGTTGCAGGTTTGCATATTTACAGCAAAAGACTGGTGACATGACTGCAACTCACTAGCTGTATTAAAAGGATATTTCACCCAAAAATTAAAATTGTGTCATTTACTCATTTTTACTTTACCCTCTCATGGGTTTACTTACACTATGACTTTTTCAGTCCATTTTTGATGCTCGTTTCTGCTGGGTTAAAGGCAGCTGTGACTTTATTTGGCATAATACAGCCTTATGGCTCATATGTAACTATTTTAAACTATCACACAATTACCTTTTTATTTTATTCGCTGAAGCGGAAATGGGCTTATATAAAGGTGAAATTTATCACTGAATATTGATTTAAATTTCTGGATTGCAGAACACCAGTCATTTGGAATTATGTTTTATTTGCATTTACTGTCCTTTTTGAAGCTTTGTCACTACAAAACTATGATTGTACAGCAAATATTAGAAAAAAATTAATAATTCTCATTCTGAAAAAGAAAAATACCAGAACACAGGTTAATAAAAATGACATAAGGTGCATAAATAATGACAGAATGTCTGTTTTTGGGTGAACTAGTCCGTTTTCACAGTCCCTCTGCATGGTGATTTCCTCTTTCCTGACCCCAATGGATCACGTCAACCCACACGGTTTACTCTGTATCTATACTCAACCTATATTAACCTTTGCATTCTCTAACCATAATCATATGTGATGCCATCATATAGCGGAACCATATAAAAATAAATCAACCCACTGTATAATGGTGCTATTTTGTAGTTTGTTACTTGCAGGGGTTGGCTGAAAACATGAAGCTCTATGTTGGAAGTCTTCCCTTTTGCACAGCCTTGTGGCCACCATTGTAATAATATTCTTTTCTTTCTTTTTTTTAAGCTATTTCAATAAGGTTACAGTGCAAGCGAGCGAAAGTATTTTTGTGAGAGCTGTGAATGCATGGAAAAAGGAAAAAATGTGGCCCGAGATGGTTAATTGCTGTTTTTGTTTTCTCTACAGTTTTTAAATTATTATTTTTGAAAAAAATAACGTCCCTATGCCAAAAAACTTGACTGAGTACTGTGAACTGCAAATGTCCAACATGACCAAGATTTTGACCATCACAAAGTAGCTTTTCATGTGCACTACCTTCATTTAGACATCCTGGCACTGATTCTACAGCTCAAGTATTTGTAACTGGCAAGGAAATGGTGCAAAACAGTGTTCAGTGTAATACAGACACAGTTACAGTACAATTCAACCAGTTAGTAAGAGTGTAATTTGGCTAACATTGTACGACTCTATTCAGGACGATTGTTTTTCCTTTTCACTTGCCTATGTTTTTACTGATCGATATATCTGGGAAGGTTTAATAGGAAAATTGCACCAAAATTAAGTAAATTACACCATCAGCGTTTATAAAAAAGGTTATGTTTTAACTAGCAGCACGTTAACCATTCGAAGGTAAATCATCTATGAACAAGATGATGCAAAATTATAACATTTTCAGAAAGGTAACTATCCATTTCTGGACAACCTAAATTTGGGTCTTAAAGTGTTTGTACTTTTGAACTGGGCAGTATGCGTTTTATATAATCTCAATCTGAATTAAGAAACAATAGAATAATGTAGAATCATATGCAATAGCCACCCAGAATGTCTATATAATGTGCACAAGTTTGATGTAATAGACCTCCAGCAAAAGGTCCTCACGTAATACCAAAGACATTGAATATTTAAGGTTTGTTGGTTATGGCAAATATCATGGGCAGCACTAAAGATAAAAACATTGTGCTTATTTTGAAGTTGTTCTGTTTCCATTAAACTGAATGTAGGATTTAAGACTGCTGCGGAGATTTGCGGCACTTTGCTTGAGTTTGATAGTTGTCATCAGAACATAAATCCAGAGACAGAAACAGTATGGAAGAACAAATATTAGAGGATTCTGGGCATTGATCATTAAAGCATTCTTTTGATTGTGAGGCTTTACTGGTGCTCAATTGCTTTCTGTACAAAATATGAAAATACTGACAGATTGTTCACCGTTCCTGCTGATTAAACCACTTGTCAAAACCTTACGTACTCAAGGAGTGATTATTACAATGGAATTATACTTTTTAGTTACATAACAGCCATGAACCAATATTTGGTGATTATTTGCCAGTTTCAAGGGGGAGGGACTTTTTGCTTATTGAGAGCATTGATTGGGCAAAAATCTGTTAGTGCAGTCATCTATTCATCTGTTTACCCAGAAGAAAAAGACTTTTGTCAACTCAAAGCTAACACACAGACTAAAACTCAGTCTTTCAAGCAGAGAAGCAATGTTTCTGCCCTTTGCAAAGCACCTCGAATAATAAAAGATAATAAAACGTATAGCATTTGCCAAGCTGTACATTAATGCCCATTCAGGTACTCAGTGACGGGACAAAACTCTTGCAATCTGTCAGCACTTTTTAATGGATATATAGTGGAACAATCAAGCCTTTTAATAGATAAATTGGCCACCTGGCTTAGGTTCAGCAGACATAATTTGAAATGTGGAGCAGGCGACTGGCAAGCGTTGTCTTTATGGTATTTTGAATATTTTTTCATCCATTTTTCTTGATAATACCAAATCAATTATTATGCCCAATTAGATAAATTACAGTCTGCAAATTATTTTGGATTCTCAGCAAAACCGGAGAAACCATTGAATAACCTAAGAACTTTGTCTGAACAAAAAATACATTATAAATGTCTTCGGATCTCATATAAATTTACATAAAATCACTTTTGTTAAAGGGAAGGTTTATTAAAAAAGAAAACCATTCAGTCGCCATTGTTTCAGACCCATTTGGGTTTCTTCTGATGAAGGAGATGTTAGGCAGAATGTTTTTTATACGTTTTATAAGTAAACCCATATGTTTTTATACACTGTTTTTTATATAAGCAAAGATGAATGAGAGTGAGTGAGATGAGAAATTTAAGTCATTATACACTGAAATAAAATGAAATTTATTTTAAAAATAAAATGAATAAAGCTAAACAGCAGAATAAAAAAAAACTAATAAAAATTACAAAAGCACAGAATTAAATTAAAATGAAAATATTAAAATTTTCTAATTCATAATACAATTAATACTACAATAGCACACAGTATAAATAATACTAAAATAACTCTGAGCAAATTAGCAGCAATGACTTCTGGCATCACTATCAAACACAAAGCTATAGAAAACTAGAGAATGGCTTCAGACTTGAAATACAGTCATTTGAACCACTGTTATAATGCTTTTTGACATTTTAGGAGCTTTAGGTCACCACTGTTCTCTACTTAGAAAACAATCTGCATGAATATTCTCCTAAACATCTCCTTTTGTGTTCCCTAAGGTACATTTGGGGAAAAAAAAAAAAAAAAAGTTTTTAGTCACTTTTGTGAAGAAAACAAAAAAGGCCGTCAAAAACAAACAATCAGTAGGTAATGCACTTCCAAACCACATTCCACAAAAACACTCAGTGTTCTTTGACTCCTATTAAATCTTGCAATGTTCCAACGACATTCTATTCTGTTATGACAACAGCAATGCACATTTCTTACACATATGACACGCCAATACCACCATTCAATATGCCATCCAGCAATGGTAACCAAGGACAGCTGTTTGAAGGCAGCAGCTTCCCATCTGCTGGTCAGTTTTAGAGGGATTCTAGCTAAAAAGCAAGCTTGTGTATTTTCCCCAGACCGGGCCTACAGTAGCTCTCCGAGTGCCGAGTGCATCTAAGGACATGGTTCCTGGACCTAACCCTGAAACTGAAGCTCTGAGCCCATTCAACTTACGTGTGCTATTGTCTTCTCAATGACCTTGTGGTCTAATTCAGTTCTTTTTACCATTTCCCAAACTTCCCCACAGTAGTTTCAGAAAAAAAAGAATTAATGTAGGGCTAAAAAGCCATCTTTTCTCTGCTAATGAATACAAGGCATGAGTTAGCCTGCTGGAATGGATGGTGCATGAACATTTGTAATGATAATTAAATTAAGCATTCGTTAGGGAGCAGCAAGTATTTAAACACCGTCTTGACATTTTTTTTTTTTTTTTTTTTTTTGGAGAGGTGCACTGCAACATCTGGCAGCTTTACAATACGGGCTTGAACAACCATTGATGAAACCTATCATATTCATTTCAAACACCATGTGTTCAGAAATCATAATCAGATTCAGGTGTGTACTGGTACTTGACCGCTTTCTGTTGTTTGGTTTACTAGACAAATAAGTGACAGACTGCCAGTTCCATAATCAAACACAAGCTGTAACACTTTCTAACAAATGCAGCTGTGCTTTTGATGAAAGGACAATGAATATGTGGAAAACAGATGTTCTTGTGTGATTGAAAGTTATACAAGAATGATTTGCACTGGTAAACAGACAGCTAGTAAGCTGAAATGCATAAATGGTGGCAGCCTAATCGAAATCCTCAAACAGCAACAATCTTCGCACATTCTTCCATGGTGTCTCTTACTATTTATTTAGCCTGTATACAGTAAATAATACATATCCTGGCATTTAAAATGACAACATGAAATCAATCCAGTTGATTTTTACAGTACCAGTGTTGTTACTGTTAATGAAGACTAAAACTGTTTGTTCATTGAAATGAAAAAACATTAGATGAACAACTTAAACTTAAAAACTACTATTAAAACAAATTGAAAATGTAAAGTTCAAAATATTAATATTATAACACAAATACAAAAATAGCACTACCTAATACACATACCTGGATCTTATGCGTGATTCATATATGCACCAAACCAACATAAAACAAAATATTCATCCATTTTTCTCTGCCTGAAATGACTTTTCTGCTAACCAAACAAGTGGAAGACCAAAAACAATCCATCCATTCTTCCAACCAACAAACAGTCCTACAGTAAAAACAATTTGCAGATGCATTTGGTGCCACTAGTGATGTAAAAATTAATTTTCAATAAAATCACATCCTGATGAATAAAATCAAGAGCTACATTATTTCATGTTGCATAGCCTGTTGACCCTGAAATTTGTTGCATCATTAAAATTAAATGAATTGTGAAAGCCATTTCATGCTTTTAAAAAGACATGAAGTATGAGTATCATCAATTAAGAGAACAAAATACACAGATATAAAAACCTAACTCTTTTTATATGATCTATAGATATCTATAGACCTGCAGTAATACCCCAAGCGCAACATACAACACTACACTACACTACACATGTACAAGAGGTAGCAGGCGACATCCACGCCCCAACACGCTCCCTTTCACCCTCTACCTCTAGATCACTCCCTCCCTCAGCAGTGGAAATTCACTGGGAGCTGATTGTGGCAAGAGTGTTGGCTCAGCTGCGAGCTTTAAGAACCCATGATGTCAGACCCATATTTTCCTTGGAGAGTTTCTCATCAGCTGCATTGTTCCTGGAAACCATGCTCTGTTCTCTGGGCAACAAAGAAGCCAACCCCATCTCGGTCCACCATGGTCCCGCTTGAGCCCCCATTGGCCCCTTTTGCCCTGAACCCATCATTTACTACACCATCAAACAACAGACGAGTAAAGAAAATAATCTGGTAACTTGATCAATGGGGAGAGCATCTTGGAATCGTGACCGAAAATTCTCCTGGTTTCCCAAAGGATGATCAAAAGCCGCGTTTTAACATCTTTGGAAAATGGAAACGTATGGTTTGTGATGACGTGTGTAACAAAATAGGACAGAGTAACATGCCCGGACTTTTTGGCATCGGTGGGGAATATGGTGATAATACTGGTGATGTCATCTAGCCACAAGACGCATTTGACCACTTTACAGCAGTGCCCCCTGATATGAAAAGCAAAGGAACTAAATGTTCCTGTGAGATGCTCCCTGACAAAGTGCTTGGTTCATCGGTCCCACAGCTTAAATCTTTCAGTCCATTTCCGCAGTCCTGTTTTTTGTTACATTATTTAAAACTCATCACACAGCTCTAGTTCTGTTGAAGAATTAATGTTTTTCCTCGAAAGAGAAGCATCCACGTGATTTTCAATTCAAACTGGCAATGAGTGGAATATCTTTGAGTCAGCGGCCATAATTGTACGTAACTACATCCCACATGAAAAAAAACAACAAAAAAAAACAACTGTCATTCCAACCACTCTCTCTTTTCCATTACTGGGTATTTCATTTGCCAATCCCGGAGTGGATACCTTATCCATCAATGGCAAAGACCGTGAGGTGAGAGATAGTGCGAGATGGGGCCGTGGCAGAATCCAGGGCCAAAAGCGTGATTCTCTGTAATGGGAAAAATGGCCAAAATTCTGATGTCATTACATATCTTGTGTCACCGTTGGTAATTCCCATGCATAGTATTCAGAAGACACAAATGGATTTCCATTAGAGTGCAATGCTTAAATTACAGGATGTTCATGTCTCCAGTTTTGCGGCAAAAGGACAGACTTGTGAAGGAGCAAATCAACTGTCCCAGTCTGTACTCCCAAAGCACATACTACAAATTGCAATGAGCTTTTGCAGTAGTTAGAAATCGGATAGTGGACATGAAATACTTTTGGAAAGCTTACATGTCCTGCAGTGTGATGTTCTAAATGCCATCTAAAATTATTTTAAATTAGGAACTAGTGATGAGGGAAACAGTCACAGCACCTATAATATACACTTTCATTGATTGAAAAAAAAAAATGCAATAAACATTTGCACTTTTAATTCACATGACTTTTGTTACCGTGACTGAATCGCTTTACATTAACAGAGCATTAATAAAGCAGTATCTCTCTGGTTAGCTGTCTAGCTAACATGTCAGCTACGCTGAGGTTGAAGCTTCAAAAACCTGGAGAAGAATGAAGCTTAGACCACAAATGCACTCCAAGCGTTTCATCATGGTGGCAATTGAGGCATGAAAGGGAATCTACCAATGTTAGCTCGAAATTGCACATCAGAACATTAGATTATTGTGCTGAGGGTAATTAAAGGTGGGAAGAGGTCACTATGGAGGGTGAGACACGTCAGAAAGCAGAGTGGCAACATAGAAAGAGAGGTTACAATAACAGAGCGTCAAACTCTGAAGTTCAGTTGTACTCTTGCTGGAACAGTAGTGTCTCCATAGACCAGTTGAGTCCTTCAGTAGAGGCTCTCTCACTCCAACACAAATACTCACTAAATAAAGGCTGAGTGTTCCAAGTAAAATCACTTCAGCGGAGTTCAATAACTATTATTCATGTCCCATTTCTTCTTGCCTGTGCAACAGGCACCATGATATTAATAAGGAAAGCCTTTATGTTTTCATAAGAACTGAAGAGGAGCCTTGGAGAGCAATGCGAACACACTTTTGATTTCTTATGAAGTACCCTACAGGACTCAGGCTGTGACTAGAACAAAAAAGTGACTTAAAACAGAAAAAAAGCATGCCTAATGTGGTTTGTCAGATATCATCTAAGGTGCCGATAGTTACTTACATCTTGAGAGTGTGTACCGGTATTTCCTGTGAGCCCATATTAGCTATCTGCAGGCAAATGACTCGTATGAATTGGATCATTTTAATGAACAAGTTAAAACGATTACCAGACACATTTACCACTGCTCTGAGGTCCTGTCATTTCAAAACATTTCCCCTCTGAGATTTCACAGTGACCTTCAGGAGCACTTTGTAATTACAGACAGGTGTGCTAGAGCAGGGTTAGAACTGAACTCTGCAGGTAGGTAGATCTTCAAGAACAAGACTGGGCACCCCTGGTCTATTGAAATGACTAATAATCCACCTCTGACCTACAAACAAAAAAAGAACAAGAAGATAATAGACGTTACCGAGAGAAGACGGCACCAAGGGAATTGGAGTCATCTGATGGATGACGACATCTCACAACAGGTATACTTCCTTCTTTGAGGCTCATATTGTGAATGTTTGCACTGGATCATTACCACTGTTCAGACAAAATGTAACCTTAAATGTACAACCTTTGACCTGCTGCATGAGCTTGATAAACTAAGTTATGGCAGGGGGTACAAACGCTATACTGGAAGGGGATGCCCTTTCTCCAGATTCACAATGAAATGCTGACAAATGTTATTTGGCCTTTTACAAAACCACAGTGGGGTCTTTTAGAAAAACGAAAACCAGTCAAAATATAATCCTCCTGGTTTAAAACATCTCCCAACATCCTCCCTGTGGATGGGCATCTACCTTTTGTAAAGGTGAATGACTTTTCACCAAAGGAGAGCAATGGAAATCATCAACTCATCATCATCAGACACTATAAAAACACATCTGATTCTTAGTGGACATGTGAGTGCAAAGCCAGGTTCCTGCAAGCAAGTCAACCATTAACGCCCAAGATCATGGCATCTTCCTACATGGTCGTCTTTGCACTTGCACTTTTAGTTGAGTTGACTACAGCTTTGCCCAAAGTTAAGATGGACGAAGAACGTACAGACCAAGATAGACTAGTGTCGATAGCAGGAGATGATGACGCAAGTGAAATGGGACCTGGGCAGCTCACCTTCAGAAGACACCCCATCATAGAAGGCAGACTGGTGGATGAAGACGGGACAAAACGCATCTTCATACTTGCCGTAAGTTTATTTATTTACACTCCTACTTTAGGTAGGAGATTCCAAGATTGTATTTGCCAACATCTACATGCACTTTAAATCAGGAAATCATTCCAATTTTGTTGATGTGGCATGAATCAGAAGACCTTTCTATGGGTATGAAACAGAGCTTTCTCGATTCATGTCTGAATTGTCCTCACATTGCTACAATTATCAGTGTAGTAATGGAACAGTCGGAGAGGACTATGGGAAGGACACGGTCACAAGAGGGGAAATGGAATCTATGGATAAAAGGGCCCACGGTGATATTGTGAAAATTGGCTAAGCAAGGCATGGGAAACTTTGTCGCAATTTGACACATTTCTTCCATGTGGGGCTCCATGCGCTGGCTTTGCTCCAATAGTTTGGGAGCAGTTATGGAGAAGGATCATGAGGCTGCCCTTGGGCGTGTGTTGCTTGAATTAACTTAAACATCTCCAGGTGTGGTTCAGACTTTCATGCAGCAGGAAAAATGCCTGTAGAGGGAGCAGTGTTTTGGGTTTAGCTTGGGCTGCTTCTGTTCAAGTGGATGTCCCGTGTTCTGACGTGCTGACTAAAAATGCCTTTCCCTTTTCCACCAGGACACAGGAATAAAAGGGTCTCTTGGGAGGGAAGCAAACCTTGCCTTTTCGAGAACCTTCCCTGTGCTGCCGCCGCCACATGGGACGGATCATGCTCTGGATGGATTCCTCATGAGGGATGAGCGACGTAGCATAGATGATGTCATTCCCATGGGCAGGAGGGACATAGACGGTAAGCACTGCCAAGTTTCTTATCGTCTTTCTTCCTCCCCATCCTCTTTGTAGACATTCTTACATAGCCATGAAAGTAACCTGATATGCTTGAGGACTTTACATTTTGAATCATTTCACATACACATATATACACACACACATACACAGTTTCAAACAATTTTCCTGGGGATGGACTGGCCAGGCCATCTCCCTGCCTATGGACCGAGATGCTGGTCTTACCTGGTTCAAGCTGGTCTCCCAATTGAAAAGTGTTCAAAACCCCTCTACAACTGGGGAGAAAAAAAAAAAATATATATATATATATATATTATATTATATTATATTATATTATATTATATTATATTATATTATATTATATTATATTATATTATATATATATGACCAGCAAACCATCTTAGGTTGTTTTAATCTTTGTTTCAGCAGGGAATACACCAGTGAGTAAACAAGTAGTATCCTTCCAGTTACATTTAATGCTAAATTTGTTTTGCTCTTCCTGTTCTCTTCACAGTGCTGAGGTGCATGATAGGAAGAGTATACAGGCCCTGCTGGCAAGCTTGAAAACGGAGCAGCTGACAAAGCACCTGCATGATTTTCCCAGCTCTCCCCTGATCCTGCACGATACTCCAAATATAAAGATGACAAACACACCTGTATGATTTAAAAAGAACCGAAATAAAAATTTATTAAAATCTGCAAAGTACGAGTCGTGTTCAAGGGAAACAAAGCATTCATCATGACTGTCACACAATCCTAAAATAAAATGATAGAGTTCCTTCTCTGAAAACTCATAACATCTCCTCCTTTACATCTCAAACACACACACAAATATATACACACGTCCCATCAGTAATAATCTGGAGAAGAGTGACATGACTAGTATTAAAAGCATTTATATGGCTATTTCACCCAAAAACAAAACACTAAAAAAAACAAAAGGTTTAGGACAACATGAGGGCAAGTAAATTACCAATTTCAGGTGAACTGCCCCTTTAAATGCATTTAGTCTACTAATAAATAAAATCTGACTTCATTGCCAAAACATAGCATCATTGGTGAGTAAATTACAGTCTGAAAAAGCCGGTGAGTTTGCCCTGACCAGCGATGAGCTTCTTGCCGGCAGCTTTAACGTTCCTTTTCCCCGGGCCTCCTGTGGGAGCCTTGGCAGGGGGTCTTTTCTGAGGGGGCTGGTTCTCTTCTCTTCCTTGCTCAGCGCACTCTCTATTGGAAAGCTTTCTCTTTGAGGTCCCGGTTGCTCTTCTGTGCTGTTCTGGCTGGGTCCCCTTCCCACCTGCTCGGTTCCAGGCATTTCCACTATGTTCCCCCAGAGCGGATTGGCCGGGAACTTCACGCCTTAAGTTAGTGGCCTCTGGGTCCATATCCACAGAAAAACAAGAAAGGGGGGACAAAAGAAAAACATTGGACTTTGAGAACAAGGTGAAACAATGAACAGGAATAAAAAAGGAGGGAGGGCTGAGGACGGAAGGGTAGAAAAGGTTATGATGAAATTGCTGACGTTAGTCTGCACTTTAACAGGCGGTGTGTTTATTTTACAGCGCTGAAACTGAACATTTGTCATGTAACCTGGTGGAGCGAAGCCCGCATTCCCACAAAAAGTGAGCGAGGGGGGAAGAGGAACGTGTGCTCTTAAGAGTTTTACAACAGATGTGGGGGCAGCCAGGTTTTATGGGATGGGGAATCGTTTAAAGGTTGATCTTAAGTACCAGTCCCCAAGCAGGGACTGGGCAGGGATCGAGGCCTGGGCTGTGGAGGTGGACCTGGGCATCTTTCCGACCGTGTGGCGTCAGAAAAAGGGAGCTCTTCTGCGTGTGTGTGCAGTAAACAGACCAAGCATGAAGGTTATTCAGTACACTAAGAACTGAGCCCCCTCTTAAAAAAAAAACAAAACAAGGGAAGGCAAAAAACACTTAAGACCCCATGAAATGAATGCAGAATCCTTATCGATCGGTCGCAGCGGGTGGGACATTCTCAGACATTTCTAGAGAACACGTGATAGGACATGAACCTGTGCATTATCATAAATTTTGCTCTGGTTTCTCAGAAGAGAAAGCCTTCACATTTTTATAATTACAGAAGCTAATGTTTAATTGTCACATTTTAAAAGGACACAACAGCATCTACATGCTCTCAAAACTAATAAACAAGGACTAAGAGTGACAAAACTACTTTTGCACAGCATCTTTAAATGTGGCAGAGGCACTACCTTTGAGAGTGATGTCCATCCCAGTGCGGTCATGCTCTTCCTCCATAGTCACTGGTAAATTGAGAGGTTTTTTGGGTGCAGGGTGCACACAGGTGGGAAGTTGGCTGGTGCTGGGAAACTCCAACACCCGGTTGAGGGGCAGCTCATCATCCTTGTATGTGCATGCAAACTGAGAGCGGATGGTTGGCCGCACAACCTTTAAAGAAAAAAAGAAAAAAAATTATATATAAAAAAAAAAAAAAAAAAAAAATTAAAGTTATTTTTAAAAATGTACTTTTTTTTTTAAACTGCAACAACCGCTCAAAGAAAAAAAAATTACTCATTAAAGCTATAAAATTATACCACTTGTGCTTAAAAAAAAAAAAAAAAATTATGATTTTAATCCAAAAATAAATAAACCTAATGGATAGTAAAAATTGTGACATGAATTACTCACCCTCATGTTGTTCCAAACCCGTAAGACCCTCATTCATCTTCGGAACACAAATTAAGATATTTTTGATGAAATCCGAGAGCTTTCTGACCCCATAGGCAATAGCACTTAACTAATAAACGTTCAAGGCCCAGAAAGGTAGTATGGACATCGTTAAAATAGTCCATGTGACATCAGGGGTTCAACTGTAATGTTATGAAGCTACGATAATACTTCTTGTGCACAAAGAAAACAAAAATAGCGACTTTATTCAATAATTTTTTTCTCTCTTCTGTGTCAGTTTGTACCGTGTGAAGTGTGTTCACGAGAGTACCAGGCATGTATGTGATGTTGCTGACGCAGGAGCCGTGAACATCCATCAAAGAATGACACGGATTGAACAGTGGAACCACTGATGTCACATGGACTATTTTAACAATGTCCTTATTACCTTTCTAGGCCTTAAACGTGTCTGTTGCATTGCTGTCTATGCAGGGTCAGAAAGCTCTCGGATTTCATCAAAAATATCTTAATTTGTGTTCCGAAGATAAACTATGGTCTTTCGGGTTTGGAACGACATGAGGGTAAGCAATTCATGACAGAATTATCATTTTTGGGTGAACTACCCCATTAAGTTTGTAAAATATAAATATTATCAATGATGTATGGCACAGTGGCACTGCAGCACTGGCACAACAGGACCAATGACGTTGCCCAGAAACACTGACACGGTCCTCAGGTCATCAGACCATCCTTATTTTTGAGCCCTGCTGATACAACTGGGTGGACACGACCACATTTAAAATCTTATTAGAATGAATACAAAAAAAAAGGAAAAGATAAATACTGCGGTCCAGAGGCTAGCGTGAGGAGCATGAAAGAAGCGAATGGTAGCTCGCACAGGCGTAGTGAACCTCTAAGGTCTCAAGGGTCTCAGAGAAGCGCTGATCCACCTCTTTCAGGGCCTTTGATCCATCCCTGCTAAGGATTATCAGGATTCAAGGCTCTCTCCCTTCAGGCTAGCCGGCCACAGTAGGAGAGTGGAATTCAGGAAAGTAAAAAAATAAAATAAAAAAAAATACTGCAGGCATAGTCGGGTGGGACTGCAAAAGTGTAGAGAGAACGGGCGGTGGGTGTATGTAGGGGGGGATCAAAGTTTGAGTGCAGCTTTTTCAAAGCACTTTCTCAAAAGAGCACCTAAAACAACAGTATAGCTCAGACTGGGTGCTTTCATATGGGAGGCTTATATGGTACGTTGGGCAGCCCTGACTGTATGCCAATAGAGCCATTAAAAAAAAAAAAAAATAAAATTGCCACAGGCTGGGTCCACCAGCTACTTCCTCTGATATGAACGTCATCATTAAGCCCTCAATACGATGAGGGGTGTGTCTGTGTTTGTCAAGCACACAATGAAATGACACGTGGTTGAATAACACCTGTTTTGGGACAAACCCACTGAGCCAGCTGACACAGCACCAGCAGCAGTGATATTGAGACAGTGATATTAAGTGGTGAGCTGAGACACATGAGTGGTCAAGGTATTCACTTGGTAGTAATGTGTATCGAATGAGTCGAATCAGGAGAGGGTCTCTGATTATATATTACTGTCCATGTCAGCATTTTATTGAATGTTGAATAACAATTATAAAAATAGCCACTATCCATACATATCCAGGGTGTTTCCCTGCCTTTTCTGGCCCAAGACGCTGTTATGGCTTCAAGATTCACGCGACCCAACATAGACCTAAATGGTTTGGAGAATGGATGGATGGATTTATTTATTTATTTTTTTTAAACCATTAGGTTTAAATTAATATTAAACAACGTTACTTCTAATACTTTTATTACAACAAAAACACAATTATTAGAATAAACAATTTGTAATAATATTCTATTATTAATACTTACTAAAATCTTATCATTCCATTTACACCTGTACTTACGACCATCCATTTGAGATTGGGTGACCTGATACAGATCTTAATACCTGAGGCCTGCTTTGAGTGTGTTTTAATAAACATTCTTAGCAGGAAATATACTAACATTAAGTAAAAATGTACTACCATCCTTTTATATGCATAATACTGGCCCTCAGTGTATCGACTGGGTTCATTATGAGTTCATTAAACCTTACAACATAACTGTAACTCAGAATAATCTGTCTCTGCAGTCTTGCTGCTGGAGGAACCTCTTGATCTCTCCCCTTGTGCCAATCCACGTCAGTTTGTGATGAAACTATTGGAGTACGGCTGGATAAAGTCATTCTGCAGACAACAGGAAACAATAACCTTTCAAGTTTCCCTTGCTAGCTGAGTAACGCCACTGATATGGCATGTTCAAAGTGAAATTGATGCAGAAAGCTTCCGCCCGTCCAGTTCAGGAAGCGGTGAGCTGCCCGGGGACCATTACCGCTCACTAACACAGGAAGGCGGCCAGAAAGTGGAGGTCTAAAGAGACATCTGCTAGCGCAATCAAATAAAGAAACCTTTTAACAAAATGTGCCTTGAATACATGTTCACAGAGCACTCACTATTTCTAATTGAAGATGCCCAGTACTTAAGTGTTTTGTTTTTTTTTAACTGCCATTTATCACCACATTTAAAATGTGTTAGCAATCCAGAGACTAGTTAAAATTGGTTTCAGAAACAAGCTTCTCGACAGACATCATTTAGTTGCTATTCAGGCCGTTGTTTCATATTAAGAGATTTATATCTTTCAAGAACTTTATTACCAAACAAAAAATTCTTATAAGGCCAAGAGATAATACTAAATTTTTAGCACATACGAATGTAATCTTTCTTCTCACAGCCCTGCAGGGCATTTTAAAAGTTTTCTGGAAAAGATAGACTTTAATTGTGCAAGCGTACATCACTGCCAGAGGTTATTGGTTAAAGTCTGGAGTGTACTGTATGACACTACATTTCACACTCCGTGGTTGTTTTTATATAACAGGAAACCTGCTGCACAAGCACCATGCATAAAAAACAGCTGTATAAATTTGCACATTACAAAACAGAGGAAGCAGATGATATAGCTTGTGAATGTGCATTACTTGCTGTCTGTTTTAAAAATCAAGTGTCACATTCAATTTCGGTTTGACCGCTATTTGAGACTGGGGTCTCTGCTTACAGCCCCCATGATTCTTTACCTTGGACTTAATGTGTTCTTGTTGGCTCAAGATGCGGTTCCGTAAAGGCTTTGGAGAAGATCCCGTGGGAGCTTCTGGAGATCTACAGGCACAAAGTGGAAAGCGAACAAGCTGAATATTCAAAGATTAAAACAAGGTGTTGAAATGCAAATCAAAATGATACAACAAAAATAAATTGCAAATGTTTAATTAGTCAAATGAACACATATATACGCAAATTAACTTTGTCACACCTTAAGTAAAGTGAGAAAAGAGACAGGAAAATATCATTTTTTGTCATTTTTTAAATATTTTTAGCATTTTAAATTCATTTTTAGGATCCATTGCCCTATGACAATAGTGTGCAATTTTATTTAAAAACAAATTAATATTATTATTAATAAAATGAAAGATAATATTAAGCATCTAATTAAGCATTATTATTATAAATTTACTTAAATTAATAGCATCCATTTCTGTCCTATGACCATATTTAACTTTTATATAAAAACACTATTACAGCAAAGTGGTGTAACTCACTTGTAAAGGGTAAGAAGACAAGCTCCAGAGCTGCCATTAAGAACTGCATGATCTTCAGAGAGCAGTTCTGCCTTGTTCCTGCAGGGCGGTGCTAGTGCTTCTTCATCCAAAAGAGTCATCAGAACCTTCACAGTCTCTCGTCCCCCATAGGCAGTGGAGTGGTTAATAGCATACGCTTTGGGCTAAAAAGGAAACATCTTGTGTCTTATTAATGAGGTTGGAAGAAATATTTGGAGAAGATAGAGTACATCGGTTCTTTTTTACCCTTGCTGGACTGATTCCCGTGCCAACCGATGAATGCGTCTGCATGGTGTGTATTTGACCGATTCTTTCCTTGAGATTTTTGGCTGTATCCTCTGCTGCAAGGTACACTGGGTCTCCATTGCTGCGGCCTTTGACCAGAGCAGCTCTAATACTAAACACCAGCTTGGATCCAGCTTCTCTGTTGGAAGAAAACAGTGCAGTGCAGACAATTAAAAACACACATTTTCATATTTTTGCAGTCCTGAAGGTGCAGTCACAAATTTTAAAGGGATAGTTCACCCAAAAATGAAAATTCTATCATCATTTACTCACCCTCAAGTAGTTCCAAACCTGTATGAATTTCTTTGTTCTGCTGAACACAAAGGAAGATATTTTGAAGAAAGTTTGTAACCAGGCTGTTTTGGGGCTCCATTGACTTCCATAGTAGGAAAAAAAAAAATAAAAATACTATGGAAGTCAATGGTGCCCCAGAACTGCTGTGTTTCCCACATTCTTCAGCATATCTTCCTTTGTGTTCAGCAGAACAAAGACATTCATACAGGTTTGGAACAACTTGAGGGTGAGTAAATGACAGAATTTTCCTTTTTGGGTGAATTATCCCTTTAAGCTCACGTTTTGTGAACTTTGACCTGCAAATCCCAGTTTAAAAAAAAAAAAAAAAGCTAGAGCTTGACGTAGAGGATCGAAATGTTACAAATCAATCTCTTGGTTGGGGAAAAAAAACAAAACAAAAAAAAACATGAAACCTAATGTAGGTGGTTTAGTTAGCAAATCAACAAGAAGCTTCATTTGCAGTGCTGTGGGAAATTACTGTATATTTAACATTCTGAACACATTATTCAGTGATCCCCCACATCTTGACCAATGAATTTCCATGATTTTTTTCATAACCTTTCCACTTTGTGATTACTAGATTTTTACAGATTTGCTAATGAATCATTCAAACCGATTTTGAACTGTTTTGGCTTTAAAAACAATGATTCACGCACATAACCATGGCTTGCAAGCAAGTTTCCAGATCATTACTATTATTTACAACATTTTCATAATAATTGAACAAAATGAATAGTTAATAAATTCATTTGTATATATTAATTCCAACATTAAGTCATTATTATTATTATTATTAACAAAATCAACAACAGTTGACTAACTATTAAAAAATTCCCAAGGCCTAGAAAACCTGATTTTAGTGTTTCCTGGTTTCCCATGACTGTCGGACTCCTGATTATTAATTATTTGTTATATAAAGAGGTTTGCTGCATAGAAATGATTTTGCTTGATTAAAATCTAGTTTGACCACTCTATAACTCATGTAAAAATGCAGCCTAGGAGGGTCCAAGAAGTTTTCGTGCCAGACCAGTGCTATTGGTGTACTCCACCTCACTTTACGTGTGAATATATGAAGAGATTAATAAATGTAAACATTTGGGCTGCAGCGGGAAAGAGGCCACCCTGAATCCCTGACCTTGCTTTTGTGAAAGGGAATTACAGTAACAGAATCATCTAGGAAAACAGATGTTAGCTGTTCGAGAGACCCCGATTCCCCCGTAAGGAGTGTTTGTGTGTGGTAATACAGTACTCCATAAGGTGCTGGGAGGTGGGGAACTGCACAGGCAGGGTAGCAGGCCGATGAAAGACCCCTTTTGGCTCAGCGCTCACACTCTCTCATCAGAGAAAAGAGACGTGGTGGTGAACAGGACCACATGCAGCAGGTTCAAGGCACTTCCATCAAAAATGAAGTTGATGCACTGCAGGAAATGACCTTGCGTCCTTTCTGAATAACTCAATCATCTATTCAATTCTGTTCTATGTGTTGTGCTGCCAAACGTCTAGTGGAGATTTGCTTGGACGTTTTGAAGTTTGAGTTATCATGGCAAAATCTCACTGTTATGACGTTTAATCAGAGTTATCAAACTAAGGAGGGACAAAGCCACCATTTGCTGTTCGGTACAACACACTTTGATGTTCCTCAGATAAACATGCTTGAACAATTCAAGCGATTTCATTAATACTGGTGTAGACGTCATTAAAGGTTGCTTTTGAGAAGAGGATCATGCATCAATACATGGCAGCAGGTAAAAGATGAGAGAATCCGTTTTAAAGATAGGACGAGATCAACAGATCCACAAATGCAGATAGCAAGTACATTTTCTATGGGCAAAGCAAGGTGATACAAAATCTGTTGTATAAATCAAAGGCTTTTCTACACTCATCTGGGGTTGTGTACTGATGATAGGGAGACAGAAATAAAGTCAAGGCTAGGTCATGACAGTCCTGGATTTTAATTCAAAGTATTGGCTATGTTCACAGTATCATAATACTCATACTACTCCTTAGGTTAGTATACAGTATGTGCAACATACAGTGAGCCAATGTTTTTAACCTTCAACATCAGACAAAAAAAAAAGCAATATACAACAAACATGGTGCATAACATGGAATAATGCATCTCATAACGCAATGCACTCTAAATGACTTTCCATTTCTAGTGTTACTGATTAGAAGCAAGAAATATCAGTGATTATTTTTGGATGATTTGGCTTAAATAAATAAATGTAATCTTGCTACTTTAATGATGTCCTTGCTACTTTTCTGGGCCTTGAATGTGGTAGTTGTGTTGCTGTCAATCCAGGGTCAGAAAGCTATCGGATTTCATCAAAAAAAAACATTCATTTGTTTTCCGAAGATGAACAAAGATCTTACGGGTTTGAAACCAGATGAGTGATTTAGGATAGAATTTTCATTTTTGGGTGAACTAACCCTTTAATCATATTAATTAATAATATTATAAGACTGCTTAAATAAATGCTTAAAAGGTATGCAAGCTTTTTTTGCAGTACCAAGCATGCATAAATAAAAAAAATAAAATAAATAAATAAATGTCATTGGAAAATACAAAGAAAAACTTTCTAAATTTAATACAATTCATTTTTAATAAATTTAGTCCTGAATAAATTTTGTATTAATTTTTTGGCCTGTATCAGAAGAACTCTGTATTTCCAGTGAAGGTAAACATCTACAGCTGCTATGCAAGCTTAAAGACATTTGTTGTGTTCAGAATGGAATACTATGGCTATGAATTTCCGATACAGAATTTACAAAAAAAAAAAAAAAAAAAAAAAAAATTAAAGCATGTTACGTACCTGGGATTAGGGGTTTCTCCCAGAACTTCTTGACACTGGTCGACAAAATTGAGAAATTCCGATAAACCCTTTACGTGCTTCCTTAAGGGGTGAGACTCAGGTGGGGCGTACCCCTTTCCTCCCAACTGTATGGCCCTGACAAATGATGTTACTGTCTGAATATACAAAAACGGCAATTAATTAGATGTGTAGCTGAACAAAAATGTGTGCAAATGTAAACGTATAAATTTATCTATCTTAAAGAATATGTCATTGCAAATTCACCAGGAAGAGAGATGAGGCGCTGTCGCAGGCAGCATGTCTAAGGTCAGTAAAGGCGCTGTGACCCAGAGAGCGATTTGGGTTGTCCAGGGTGTATGCGAGGGCCAGGTCGTTCTTAGAGCTCACCAGAAGGCCCAAATAAGAACAGAAAACTCTCCTGACAACTCTCTGTATCTGCAGGAAAGGTTGAACAACACCTTAGTGGAATAATTGGAAATGTACTAAAAGCAAATGTTAACTGAAAGGGTAAAATGGTTTGTTTTTAACAGGAACGGTTCATACTCTTCCGTTCTGCAATACTGATGAGTCAGTTAGCTGACTTGGACTCATGTTGCATAGAGGACGGGCTTTTTCCACAGCCCCTTAAGCTTAAACAGGCCAGGCTCATAAACTTCATCACCCCCAGTATTACAGTGGCAAAACCCAGCGTCTATTCACACATAAATCAGAGCCCAGCAGAGCAGCTGTGAACAGAACTGGGCAAGAGTAGCAGCAGTTTCAACACACACTATACAAAGTGATTTTAAAACATCCTGTTCTCATTCCGCGATTATGAATATGATATGATATTAACATTGTTCCGAATAAGAGGCACATGTAAGGGGGTGAAATATAACAGGAAACAAAAGGGAAAAAGATAGCCAGCAAAACAATACTAGAGTAAGATCTCAACATAACAGTATTAGAATCAGATCCTTTGCTAAACTCCACCCTCCTTAGTTACTGTCGCCAGGTGCAATAAGCTTTAAACTGTCATACAGGATACCTTCACTTAATTATTTTATAATAACATGCATTCATTATATTAGTGATAAATTTTAAAATTAAAGCATATTAATGATACCTTTTACTAATATATATACACAAAATTATTTGATCCCCTGCTGATTTTGTACATTTGCCCACTGACAAAGAAATCTTTAAGTCTTTAATTTTAATGGTAGGTTTATTTAACAGTGAGAGACAGAATAACAACAACAAAAAAAATCCAGAAAAAACGCATTTCAAAAAAAGTTATAAATTGATTTGCATTTTAATGAGTGAAATAAGTATTTGACCCCTTTGTAAAACATTACTTAGTACTTGGTGGCAATCACAGAGGTGAGACATTTCTTGTAGTTTGGTCACCAGGTTTGCACACATCTCAGGAGGGATTTTGTCCCACTCCTCTTTGCAGATCCTCTCCAAGCCATTAAGGTTTCGAGGCTGACATTTGGCAACTCAAACCTTCAGCTCACTCCACAGATTTTCTATGGTATTAAGGTCTGGGGACTGGCTAGGCCACTCCAGGACCTTAATGTGCTGCTTCTTGAGCCACTCCTTTGTTGCCTTGGCCCTGTGTTTTGGGTCATTTTCATGCTGGAATACCCATCCACGACCCATTTTCAATGCCCTGGCGGTACATTGCCCCGTCTATCGTCCCTTTGAAGCGGTGCAGTTGTCCTGTCCCCTTAGCAGAAAAACACCCCCAAAGCATAATGTTTTCCACCTCCATGTTTGATGGTGGTGTGTTCTTGGGGTCACTGGCATCAACTCAACGTGTTTGGAGGAGGAGGAATGCTGCCTAAGAGCTCGACTTTGGTCTCATCTGACCACAACACTTTCACCCAGTTCTCCTCTCAATCATTCAGATGTTCATTGGCAAACTTCAGACGGGCCTGTATATGTGAATCCTTGAGCAGGGGGATCTTGCGGGCGCTGCAGGATTTCAGTCCTTCACGGCATAGTGTGTTACCAACTATGGTCCCAGCTGCCTTGAGATAATTGAAAAGATCCTCCCATGTAGCTCTGGGCTGATTCCTCACCGTTCTCATGATCATTGAAACTCCACGAGGTGAGATCTTGCATGGAGCCCCAGTCCGAGGGAGATTGACAGTTATTTTGTGTATTTTCTATTTGCGAATAATCGCACCAACTGTTGTCACCTTCTCACCAAGCTGCTTGGCGATGGTCTTGTAGCCCATTCCAGCCTTGTGTAGGTCTACAGTCTTGTCCCTGACATCCCTGGACAGCTCTTTGGTCTTGGCCATGGTGGAGAGTTTGGAATCTGATTGAATGATTGCTTCTGTGGACAGGTGTCTTTTATACAGGTAACAAGCTGAAATTAGGAGCAATCCCATCAAGAGATAAAAAAAAAAAACACCTGTATAAAAGACAACTGGGAGCCAGAAATCTTGCTGATTGATAGGGGATCAAATACTTATTTGACTCATTAAAATGCGTTTTTCTGGATTTTTTGTTATTCTGTCTCTCACTGTTAAAATAAACCTAGCATTAAAATTATAGACTGATCATTTCTTTGTCAGTGGGCAAACGTACAAAATCAGCAGGGGATCAGTTTTTTTCCCCCCACTGTATGTATGTATGCATGCATTTTTTATATATATATATATATATATATATGTGTGTGTGTACTCGTTTATGCTACATTGAGGGGACCAACAATGTCCCCACAAGGATAGTAAAACCTAAAATTTTTGACATTTTGGGGACCGGCCTGCACTCCCCACGAGGGGAGTCTAGGTTAGACTAGAAGATTAAAAAAAAATAAATAATAATAATAATAATTATATTTATATATATTTATATATAGATAGATAGATAGATAGATAGATATAGTTTGGTCAGTAAAAAAGTAATAGAGGTCTATGGAAAGTCCCCACAATTCACAAAAACAAATGCATGTGTGTGTGTGTAAAATTGTGTAATAATTAAAACAACCTAAAAACAACCTAAAACAAAAATATTAAACAATTATATTAAATGATATTAAATATACGCATTTATAATTTTAAAATTTAAAGAATTAGGTGTTGTTTCACAAAGTAAATCTCTTTTTTTTTTTTTTTTTTACATGCAATTCAGTAAATAAAGAATGTGTTAAGTCCTTTGTTGAAATATTTGTGTTCAACCCATTTGCTGTCATTGTAATGTTTTGTGAATAAGAGCCATACACACACACACAAACACCACCTCTAATTCTAGTCTCATGCGAATGTATCACCATTTACCTGTGGACTACAGATTGCCTTGTTAGATGGAGTTGCGGGACACACAGGAAGAGGATCCATTTTCTCCGAATTCTCCTTCTCACCAATGAGAAACTGAAACAGTTGCATCTAGATATCGAGATAAGACCAAGAACATGCCACAGATTAAAAATCTTTGAGAAAGATAACTAAGAACAACCAAATCTGAGGCCCACTGGCAGCACTCACCGCGGTTAGGGGCTCCTCAGGGTCCTCATTTATCCGAAGCTCCTTGAATATAATGAAGACGTCAATCAAGTCCACAGTATTGGTGCGTTTCAAAAAGCAGTCATACTCTTTTCGGATGAGGTCATAGTTTTGTGGAAGAGGGATATCGTTGTGGGATAGCTGAAGCTTATCCAGAAGGAAGTATTTCCAGGCAGCCAAGACTTCACTCAAAGCAACACCAAAGTCCCCATGTTCCTGTCAGGAGCAGAGCAAACACAGGGACAAGCATATTACGCAGAACCACTCCACAGAAAATGTACAGATACGGAACAAAATGTATGATTCAAACTTGTGTGACTCATTCTTTTTCCTACCGCAGCACGTATAGACTGCAAGAAAAGCAAACATTTACATTAAAAGTGGAAAGCCTATAAAATGATGTTCAAAAGTCCACCTATGAAAGTGTGTTTTTCACCCACTAAATAAAATTATCAGAAGAATTCCAATAAAAATAGATCATTTGACCATCTGTACAAAGTTCACATGATCTGTCACACACATTTGACTTTTAATTAGTGATATAAAAACATATTTATTCAAAGAATAAATCATTTTTTGAATCATTTTTGATGTACCAGTATACACCATATACACTTTTTCAATAAAAAAATACAGCATTACTACAAGTAAAAATAGCTGTTTTCCGTTTTAATATATTTTAAAAATGTAATTTATGCCTGCGATGAGAGAAAAAAAAAAGAAAAAAAATATATATACATTTTCAGCAGCCCTTACTCCAGTCTTCAGTGTCACATGATCGTTCAGAAATCATTCTAATATGCTGGTTTGGTGCTTAAGAAACATTATCATTATTATTATTATTGATAATGTTGAAAACAGTTGTCATTTATAATTAAAATGTAATGTTTTTTATTTTCTATTAGGTCTATATTATATATATAAAAAAAGCTTATTTTAATAAGAAATCATATATTTCTTTACAAATAAACCTTATCACTGACCCCAAACATTTGAATAGTAGTGTATATCCATTTACAGGCCTGAAATCCATGCTTTTTTGTGCTTTGGTGATTTTAGCCAGTAACAAATAATAATAACCCCAGATACCAAAAACGTAGAACAAGTCTTCAAATCAAGTTCCTAATTACCTGCTTGTTGACCCCAGCCATAGCAAGTTGTAGGACCAAGAGCATCCCATCAGCCCCTTGGATGGTGGTCCTCTCAGAGTCTAGCACCCTGTGACATTCTCTCCTGAAGACCTTCGTCATTGTTCTCAGGCTTTCCTCCATAACCACCATTATTCAACGTTTACAAAATGAACTGCAGGGAAAATTGAGCAGGTCAGCACTGAAATGATTATGACCATACAATGCAAGCCACCCAGCATCACATATACCTTTCCAAATCTACCACTGAGCTAGAAGAGAAAGTCCGAAGACATCAAGCAAATCACAATAATAGTCAGGAACAAGAGGAGCCCCTTTGCACTTTATTAGGAACAGAACCTCCAAACCTCTTAGGTCAACTTACCAACACTGATATTTAGACGCGTCCTAGGTCTCTAATGTGAAACATATGGGAAAACAGACGCCAGTAAATGTAAGTTATTATAAACTGGTCCGATGCCTGTAAATTAGTGATGGGTCGTTCTTGAACGATTCGTTCATTTTGAACGAATCTTTAATGTGACTCGGGAAGAACGAGTCGTCTCGGGGAGTGATTCGTTCAGTTGCGCATGCGCAAAATCCTATAGGTTCTGCACTGAATTAGTTCACCTGTTTTGAGTCTCCGGGTTTGAGTCGTTCGTTCATCACGTGACAGCCTCATAAGCTAAACCTATGCAGTCAGAGCCGGAAAGAGAATTGATTAGTTCATCTATCGAGTCTTCGGGTTCGAGTCGTTCGTTCATCACGTGACAGCCTCATAAGCTAAACCTATGCAGTCAGAGCCGGAAAGAGAATTGATTAGTTCATCTCGAGTCTTCGGGTTTGAGTCGTTCGTTCATCACGTGACAGCCCCATACGCGTAACCTATGCAGTCAGAGCCGGAAAGAGAATTGATTAGTTCATTTCGAGTCTTCGGGTTTGAGTCGTTCGTTCATCACGTGACAGCCTCATAAGCTAAACCAATGCAGTCTGAGGGGAAAAGACTTATTATTATTATTATTATTGTTAATATTAACCAACTCTTTTGTTTATTACCTTTGTTACCACAGTCAGTGTTATGGAAAAGAACCATCATGACAGAAATTCACACATTTATAAACCATAAGAAATAAAAAGCGACAGTTTGAGACCAGAAACGCATCATGTAACTGTAAGAGTAAATAATAATAATAATAATAATATATGCACTCGTTTGTAAGGAATTCAAATTAATTTCTCTATCCAATGCTGTCACGTCACGTGACAAAAGAACAAACGACTCAAACCCGAAGACTCGAGATGAACTAATCAATTCTCTTTTCCCCTCAGACTGCATTGGTTTAGCTTATGAGGCTGTCACGTGATGAACGAACGACTCAAACCCGAAGACTCGGGAGATGAACTAATCAATTCTCTTTCCGGCTCTGACTGCATGGGTTTAGCTTATGAGGCTGTCACGTGATGAACGAACGACTCGAACCGAAGACTCGAGAGACGAACTAATCAATTCTCTTTCCGGCTCTGACTGCATAGGTTTAGCTTATGAGGCTGTCACGTGATGAACGAACGACTCGAACCCGAAGACTTGTCAGATAAGAGGTGAGGTGAGCTAAACATAGACTAAAGACCCAGGTAAACAACGAATTATTTTGTTTTCTGTTTCTTATACCATAGTTTTGTACTGTTTGTAGTGTGATCAACGTTTGCATAAGTAGTAGATTTGTTAGGGAAGCAGCACGTAACATTTTAATTATATTTTGCTAAAATGAACGAAATGAACGAAATGACTCGAAAAAAGATTCGTTCATTTTGCTGAACGAGACTCAAAGGTCCGAGTCAGTAAAATGATCCGAACTTCCCATCACTACTGTAAATTTAAATCCACATGCCAGGACCCCTGGACCAATCACAGAGCGCGATGAGTTAGCCACGCCCCAGCCAAACAGGAAGTCAGAACGGTCCCGTTTTGTTTCAAACCACAAGTGACGATTGTTGACAGGAAAACAAATAAAATGCGGTGATGTAAAAAAAACAACGAGAGCTAAACCATCCACTTTTTAAAAAATCAGTTTATACGAGTGCAGGGGCAGTACATTTCCCCAGGACTATAAATTATTTAATTTAGTCTAGACAAACTAGCAATAAACTAAACCACTAACTTGTGTGTTACAATTGTTCATAGCGTTTGTATTTTAAGTATATATCCCCCATAATAAAAAAGACTCTAAAAAAAAAAAAAAAACTCAGCATCTCCAAATGTCAAATATATTGCTTTTTTTTTTTTTTTAAATTCCAGTTAAAGCAGATTCACTCATTTCTTTGTGCTAGCGTCATGATTACGTCACTAACCTGGAAGTAAGCAAACGCGATCACGTGATCAGAAAGCGCGCTGAGAACAAGCACCGCATGGGTTTTAATGCACCAGAACTCACTTTCTCAGCCAGACGATCAACCGAGTATATAAAATTATTCCAGGTTTGTCTCGTAAAGCTTTAATACTTATTTTTTTAGAATGCATGACTCGCTGCACATCAGCCTGCTGTCTCTGATCTAAGTGTAGTTAATTCATAACTTCGACACTGAAATGAATGTATGGAGACCGTAAAGAAATATAAAGAGATAAATATTTATTATTATCATAACATATGTGAGGTACAGTAGTGGTTAAGTTCCAGGGTTTATTTTAGTTTGTTTGCTAATTTGTGTCTCTCCATGTTATTTATAATTTAGAGTGGCAAGTAACTCCATTTCATCCAAACAGCAAGGATTCATTTGATGGAAGATGCCAGATGAAACAGTTCGCTCTGCAAGCTACACAGTGTCCTGTGAGGACTATGTTCATGTGGTGGAGTTCAGTCCATTTGACTGTGGCTCACCTGTGTCACTTCTGGCGTATGGAGGAAACCAGTATGTGGTCGTGGGCACTTGTCGTTTTAAGGTGAGGACAGTTATTCAGCAGACTGATCAATCTGTGGTAAGGGTGCTAACCTTCTGGAGGTGTACCTCACTGCAGGGTTACAGTCCTGCTCCAACACACCTGTCTATGATTTGAACATTGATGAACTGGTTCAGGTGTGTTTGATTAGAGGTGAAACTAAACACTTCAGGAAGTGGGTTCCCACTGTCCTAATTTGCGTACTATCCTCCCTAAACAATAGACCCTTTTCATATTTTTAGGCTTCTTAGCAGCGGAAGTCATCATAGTTGGGTAAACTTCAAGAGCAGTGAATGGGAGAGTACCACAAAATATATTTTTGCATTACCATTTGCTCAAACAGCAAAAGAAATCTCCATGATAGTGTTTTCGTGACTTTCATTCAAAGGAAAAAAAATTGAGAGAGACTCATGACGGCAGTCAGAAGAGAGAGACGATGTCAAATTTACTGTCCCTCTCATAGATGCTGTATTAAAAACATTAGCATTAACTAGGTTTTTTTGTAGTATGATGCAAAGGTGATATAATCAAAAGTATAGTGTTATAAATGTACATACATTTTTTTTAAAAAATAAACTTTCGAGGATTTACGATGTTGATGACTGTTGAACCGCATCATCACAGACTTGAGAAAAGGGTCCATATTCAAGACAGCTAATCTAGATTACTATTTGGATATTTTGGAGGGTGTGTGAATTGGGATGCTTGGTGAGCTGAGTTCTCTCTGGCAGGTTCAAGTAGTCACACTTTTTACAAACAAAACATCCATACTTACATGAAACTCAAGGGCTGTGTTCAGAAAGCATTACTAACATACTGTGTACTGGGTAGTATACCTTTTAAATTCATTTTTAAAATGGTTTGTAAAACCAAGGGGTCAAGGTTTGGCTGGTTACCATGGTCCTGTTAGCCATACCAGAAAACTTTTGGGTTCCTAGAAGTATTGTTTTCTATTGACCACCATTCAAAATTAGCTGTGTATACTGGCAAAATATATTGCAACCAACTACAAGTTGCATATCAAGTGTAAATTTCATTATTTTATATTAGACGTTTGAAATAAACTCTTAAAGTGAGCATTATATTGCATGTTGTTCATTTGTCACACTAGTTTATCAAGTTATTGAATTAAAGATCAAGTTATTTTATGGGATTATGGGAATTATTGTATCGTATACAACAAGATGCATCTTATACTACAAGATATGGGCGATATAGTATCGTATACTACAAGTTTTGGCAAATGTAATAGGTTGTCTGGGAAAAAAATACCTTCTCAGAGAGTGCGATTTCGGACTCAGCCTATGTACGTAATATGCATAGTACAGAAATAGTACTGTTGTGAATATAACCATCCATATCTGTATGAAAAGAGAAAACACTTTACTAGGATGGTACATGAGAACAGATCACTTCCTGTCTTCATGTCAGCTTTTAAATGATGATGCACACAGTCTAGTGATTTGTATTTCTGCAGGAGGAAGACACAGAGGTCGAGGATGTAGAGTTCACTTCTTTGCAAGTGTTCTTGCATGGAGTACGTGTGGATGCTATCGCATGGAGCCCTGAAACGCGTCTGGATCAGCTCCCTCGGGTCATCAGGTACAGCTTTGAGCATGTGCCGTTTTTTTATGCTGGGGAGAAACCAAATCAAATTGATGGATTATAATGTGACTTTGTGTGTGTAATGTAAGATGTGGAATTAGGATGATGTATGGAAGGAGCACAGATCTCAATGCCAGACACCATACAGTTCTTCATCTACAAACGGGTTCCTTCTCTTCATTAGAGGCTCAGACACAGTATATGATAATTTATTTATTTCACCGCACAAATTCTGATATTCTTTTAAATGTTAGATAAATACGCTTTTTCTATATTGCACTATTGAATTTCCCATCCTAATTGATGTCTGAGTCAAGCAGTGGAAAGTGTCTGTCACAGCTGTAGTTTGATCTGGTTTGTATCAGGAGTCTAATAAGATGTTGTCAGTCTGACATGTTCTTCGTTAAGCTGTGAACTTGGGAGGGTTCTGCTCCCGGTAGGGAAGTTTCCTGTAGGTTTAGC